>JALKAD010000043.1:84277-102856 GCA_024500015.1 Ulva compressa | reverse complement strand
AAGTGCGCGTTACCCATCAGATGACAGGTTGGACAGCAAACGCGGGTGTTTGAGTTTTATGTGCAGGAATGAACAGCTTCCCTAGGGAATACCACATCTCTGACATTCGCTTTCGAAGGCAGTGCTCAGTGCAGTCAACTGATGCACTTGTTCGTCATGTGCACAGCTGCTCTGACTCGGACGATACCAGGCTCTGATCCCAATTTTCCAATCGGCACTATGCTGCGTGGGACACCGTCCAAAACGGTCGGGCAGTTGGACATACGCCACCCGCGCGCCTAGGCCTGTGCAGGCGCGATCGCCCATCCCATGACCGGCAGGACGTTGCTCTGCAGACGAGCCAAACATCCGCAGCTGCAATAGTTATGCTGCAACATTCGGCAACTCCGTTTTGACATCTGCGTGGGCGTGCGAGGCTGCGCCAGCTGCTCCGGAGCACGGACGTGACGAAACGTTGGAAGCCAGGGGTACGCTCGAACACAAGTGGGCCCAGAATGCTGTGAGCGAAGATGGTTTACGTTATCTACTGAAAATTATAAATCTCTATATCACCCCTCTGATCCCACATCCCAACGAGCAGATGGGTCCACTGGCACGTTCGTGCGACAGTTGCAATTGGGTGTGACGCTGCACCATCTGCACACCTATCAAATGGGGGCTTGATCCATCACAGTGTAACACACAGTGTAACACACGTCTGATAGGGCAACAGATGTGTCCACGTGATGATGGTGCACCCATGGTGTGCCTCTTCCAAGGTCCACATATACATGCTCTGGAATCTAGCCGTCGCCAATGCTCGCATGCCTAGCTGCAGCGCACGGATGGGCTGCCTGTGTGACTGTGCAAGCGAGATGGCGCGGTGCGAGCTGAATGTGCAGGACCGGACAGGTGCAGCTAGGTGCAGAAGACCACAGAGGATCCTCACAACACATGAATCACAAGTTCGTATTGACACGTTGCCATCGATCGGAGTGTGGCATCCAACGATCGATCGATGGCTGCAGGAAACATGTCTCGCAATGGGTCAAAGTCAAGCCGTTCTGGTTACTGGAAATAGACGGCTCTTGCGCGGCTGGCCGGCAATGGCCTGCCATCAGCACGCATGACGAGGACGGATGGCGCGCCAGCCGCGGCAAGCCGTGACTGGAGGTGGTCAAGGGGTACCCCGCAGGTGACAGAACACTGCAGAGAACGATTGCCCGCGAATGCAACAAGCGACAGTCCCAGATGTATCGGTGACAAACAACAGCTGCAACTACGGTGATGCGATTGAGGGTCACGGGCACAGGAACTTATTCCACGTAAATGCCCGTCTACGCTTTTCGTGTTACAGCGCGGGCTCTACCGACGCAACGATGACTTGATAATTAGTGATAGGTGTACGATAATAAGGCCAAGTGGAGAGTTTCTCAACAGTGTTTACCACAAGCTTTCGCGATCAGACACGCTGTTCAGGCCATGCTAGCCGGCGCTCATTCCAAGTTATCTGCGAATGGCGGACAAGAAAACATGATCTCTCTGCACGGCGAACAGGTGTGACGATTTTCTGCATTGTGTACGTTTACATGCCACGAGGCCGAGCACCGAAGGCTGAGTGCATCCGCTCGCATGTCTACCGCGCTGGCCACCGCTAGCATGTCTACCACGACGCCGGTGACACCCACTCTCGTATAGGTGATCCTATGCGAATTTAGTTGTGAACATGGGGGTAGTTCTATCTTGTGTCATGCCTGCATTCAGCCATCCGACGCCACGGCTTTGCTGATGAGCTGGCGACGGCTTCCGATTCGGCTTCGATGTGCAGGCTGCTTTACGACGAGCGGTGGGTGAACTTATCTTCTTCGCCGGAGTCAATGACCTTCATCGCTGCGAGAAAATTGTTCACGCCTGGGGGCTCAAGTTGGACGACGAGAAATGCGCCGATTATGACCGCAGAACACCACTGTGCGATGCTTAACTTCAAATTGTATTGCGTAGCTGCAAGCCTTGCTGAAAGCCGATAGATGTGAAGCGTTCATGCGTGTGTGCACGCCAGGTGACGCTTGTTACAGTATTGACAGATGGGCAAACAATCCGTCAAAACCTAGAACATGACTACAGAAGGTTGACGTACACTTGGGGTGCATAGTGATGTATCGTCCAACATCGTGCAAGCCATCAACGCGGTTCCTTTGCAGGCATGTCGCGTCGGCTGAGGGCTCGTTTTCCACATGCGAATGGCTGCTGGACCACGGAGCATCAGTAAATGCTCTAGACCGATTTCAGCGTACTCCGCTAGAGGTGTGGTCGCTCTCTTGCATGTAGTGACGCACGCACCGAATATGCGCGACACCTCTGGCCGAGGGCATGCACTGACTGAGCATGGTCAAGCATGGTGGGACTGTCCAATGCACTGCAGCACAGGAGCAGGATGGGCTACAAACTGTTCGATTGCATTGGATTGTGCATACAGTGCCGCAGCTTGCCATTGACGTGGTCTACCCGTAATGCATGGCTGCCCTGTCATCCGCGCGCCATGCGGGCACCATCTCATGAAGTCCGATTTCACGCATGTGATCAGCAGGCGTCCCCGCTTACTCGCATAGAGGTCAAGCCTAACAATGCCAATCCAGACACAAGCTGATCATGTGGCAAACATTCTGCATGCTTGCACAAACACGCGGCGCAGCCGGATGTGCAAGCCTCATGCGATGCAGGATGCGGTGCGAAGCAATTACCCCGAGATCTGCAGCCTCCTCATGGAGAATGGCGCCAAAATCTGCGAGGGCGGCAACCTCGTCCCTCTGACAGAGTCAGCTTTGAATGGTATCGTCGCGATGCGGCCCGTCGCGGGGGCGGAGTTTGGGATTGAAGCCGAGTGGGAGATCCATGCAGGCGATCTGCAGATCATCAACAAACTGGGGGAGGGCGAGTTCGGGGAAGTCTTCAAGGTAATCAGCACCCTCACCCCCCATCCATGCCAGCTTTGAGAGCCCTTCTGCGGACCGTGCACTTCTCAGGCGCCCTGCGCCTGCGTCTTGAAAGGCCGTTGCCTTTCATGGGCAAGTTCCGCCCCTCTCCCCCCGCTCGCTGCACAGGTGCCGCCCAGGCGCAGCCCACTGCAATCCAGAGCGCAGCCACGCGCAGGCATCGCACCCGCACCCAGCCGCGCCGATGCAACCGCCCGCTGCTGCCGGCACACTCCAATCCGCAGCCACCCCGCCCGGCGCCACACCACACACGCACGCATGCATGCATGCAGGCGCGATACAACGGCACCTACGTCGCCGTGAAGCAGCTCAAGAGCTCCGACCAGATCGCGCTCGGGGACTTCCGCACGGAGATGTCGACTCTGCGGCGGCTGCACCACCCCAACGCGGTGCAGTTCCTCGGCGCGTGCACGCGCGCACAGCCGTACCTCATCGTCACCGAGCTCATGAGCTGCTCCCTCAGCACCGCCTTCACCCTCACCTTCTCCCTCACGCTCCGCCGGCAGGTGCGCACCGGCCCTCCCCTGCGGCCTCTCAGCTGCCTACTTCCTGCCGCCGTGTAGCTGCGGGCACGCTCCTGCTGCGGCCGAGGCGCAGTTGCAGCCGCAGTTGCGCTGCCATCCTCTGCCTCTGGCAAGAGCTGCCTCTTGGACATGTTGGCCGCCTCGCGCTCAACATGCCATTTGCCATTGACAGCAGCGGGGCTCTGTCATCCTTCATGCATGCGGGCCGCATGCGTGCCGCGCGCCTCATGCCGTGTCGTCTCAGCGCGGAGGACACCCGCCACAGCCTGCACCACTGCCTGGCCAGCCAGGTGGGGCAGTGCCTGTGTGCCTCTCATGCGCCTCTTCTCCCAGCCAGCTGCTTCGCAATTCATTTTTTTTAAGGATCGGCACAGCCAGGACGTGCAACGACAGCCTGCACCTGTGGCCATCAGACAGCGGCAGTCGGCAGTGGCAAGAGGCAGGCGGCAGCAGTCAGCCTCAGTCAGCACTGCACTGTGCGCCTGTCAGCACCAAGGCGCAGCCAGCGGCGGTGAGCGGGGCGGCTGCCGTTGTTACACGGAGCGGTTACACGGAGCGGGGCGGCTGGTGGCGTTACACGCCGATCGAAGCAGCACCCCAGCAGTGAGGACACCAAGCAGGCGAGTTGCGGGGGGCTCCCGCAGAGGGGCTGGGGGGCGTTGTTCGTATAACTACATCGTACGACTGCTGCGTGTAAATAGTTCATATAACCTCGTATGACCTCGTGCAACCCCGTGCAGGTCGAGGTGGCACTGGAGTTTGCGCGGGCGATGGCGTACATGCACAGCCGCTCGCCCGCGCTCATCCACCGCGACCTCAAACCCGCCAACATCATGATCGGCGGCTCCTCGTTCATGCTGTCCGACACGGCGCTGCTGCTCAACAGCGCCGGCATCGTCAAGGTCGCGGACTTCGGCCTCAGCAAGTCGCTGCCGAAGCGTGGCAAGAGCGCCGGCGGGGCGCACGCGACGCTCCCCGGGCTGGCGGCCGGCGGCGCGGGTGTCGCGAGCGTGAGTGACGAGAAGGGCCCGCTGAACCGGGACACGTACCGCCTGACTGGTGTGCCCTCTCAAACTGCCCTCTCAAACTGCCCTCTCAAACTGCGCTCGCGCAGCCGGCCCGTTCTCACGCACCGCAGCGCAGCTGAGACCCTGCTGCCAGAATCATTCATGGTGCACGGCGCAGCCTGCCCATGTATCACAGCTGTGACATCTCATGGCACTGCCAAGGGAATCCACTCACTTTCTATCCTGGCACGAAATCCACAGAGCCGCCCGTTTCGTCCTACACATGCATGTTCACACAGTCCACGCATACCCCACTGCTGCACCTCTTGTGGTCCACCTCCAGAAGCAGTCGTGATGCACGCCGCAGCACTGCACTGCACAGCCTGTGCGCCGACCAACCAGCATGCATTTCTGCCGTTTGCACGGTCGCTCCGCCCCTCACATCTCCTTATCATCGCCGTCACCAAACACGGGTCTCGCGGTGCATGCTCCGGCACAGCCAGACGGCAGCGGTGGTGGTGCAGGCGAGACGGGCAGCTACCGGTACATGGCGCCGGAGGTGTTTCTGCACGAGCCGTACAACACGAGCGTCGACGTGTACAGCTTCGCGATGATCTGCTACCAGCTCTTCGAGGGCTGCGTGCCGTACGAGGGCGTGGACGCGGTGCAGGCCGCCAAGAGCGCCGCCCTGCACAAGGAGCGCCCCCACTTCACCGACCTCGCCGGCAATACGCCCTCCCGCTCCGTGCGACAGGTGCCCTCCCTCCCCCCAACCCACCTCCCCACCTGCACGTGTGCCTGAATGTGCTCTGTCTGCCCGCCGGTCTTTCGTCTGTCGGCGGCGCCGTGCTCCCGTCGGGTGCCCCGTGTCGATGGCGGGGCCAGGCAGGGGTTGGGGCCAGTGAAGCCTTGTGCCCAGGCGGCATCACTTGTTGTTGTTTTGGCCGCATGCTGCGATAGTGGTGGGGTTGCGCCTGCTCCTCGTCACCCTGCGGCTCCTAGCGGTGATTCAGTGACGGCAGTGTGGGGGACGGCAGTGTGGGGACGCGCGCCAGGTTGATGACTATAATGGACCTAATCGATGATCATGGCACAGGTACCTGCAGGTGTCCAGACTGGACACCGCATGCATGCGTATGGGCCGTAATGGGCAGTTTAGTAGTCGTGCATGTGGCATGGGCATGGGCCGCTCGCAGGCAGAGCAGTTGGCATGCCGACAGAGGTCAGCCGCCAAGTAGTCAAGTGTATCTCTGTAGTCAAGTGCACGTGCCGTGAGGCATCAGCGCTGGACCACGCTCCCAATGCTGACACCGAATGCTGGCACGTCCACAGGCGGTGCTGCACCTACCGTCTGTCTCCGTGCTCTTCCGCAGTTTCCGCCGTGATGTGCAGGATCTGCGCAAGCTGCTGAAGCAGTGCTGGGCGCATGACTACTCCGAGCGGCCGCCGTTCCCCCGCATCATCACGTTCCTGGAGGACGCCCTCGAGAAGATCGGGCCCCGCAAGCAGCAGCGGAGTGCCGCCGAGTCCCCGGCGTGCTGCTGCGTGCAGTGACCGCGCTGCCGGACGCACTCACGCACAACGTCCGCGCGCACGCTGCCCGCACACGCCATGCACAACAGCACGCTAGCGGTCGTGCTGTGACGCACGATGCGCCGATGCGCTCAGCAGACGCAGCACAGGCGTATCGGCAGCGAGTCTGCCATGCATGCACGGCAGCAGTTGGCAGCGCCGGATCCCCGGCCCGCCGGCTCACGCGCAGGTGGGGATGCTGGGCGGGTGGCGGGGATGAGGGTCCATGCGGACATGAGGACGTATGGGCTGCGGGGGCTAGAGATGGCTGACGTCATAGCGGAAGAGAGAGAGTGGTCGTGTCAGGTCAGGATGAGCCCGGACCACTGCCACAGAGGCGCACGCTGTGCAGTCAGGCTATACAGCAGCTGTGAGCCGTGGGTGAGCCGGGCACTGTGGCTACAAGTGCCGTTGCGGCTACAGGGACTCCCTGCAGAGCGCACCGTGCCTTCCGCACTCCCTGCAGCGGCGGCAGCGGTGCTCTGCAGCTGCCGAACAGCTCAGCATGGGACATAGCCCAGCATGTGCTTGCAGTAGTGGGGTGGAAAGGAAAGGGGTGGCAGGGGGGCCGCACGTATGCAAGGCGCCACGGCTGCTGCCCCAGCCGTGAGGTGGGGTGGCTGGCGAATGCGGCGTACGAGCGCCGTCGCTGAGCGGATGGCGATGTTGAGAATGGTGATGATTTGTTGGCGCCGCTGTGTGTGTACACTTGGCGAAACCGGTGTGCGCCGTGGTGTGTTTCCGCATCCAGCGATGCTGGGTCTATGGGATGCGACTGTCGTTTTTCGCTGTGCCCAAGCAGGCACAGAGCGAGGAGGTTTGGGGGTTTGGGTTCATAACTGCTCGATGATTGAGCCATCTAGGGGTGATGAACTGTGCTCGTGCCCTGTTGCAATGGCTGTCATGTATCAGTCATATATGGTATGATCCACAGCCTGCAGTTCAGGCGTCCCTCGGGAGGCGAGCCCGCTCCACACCGTTCAGCACGTGTGCGCCATGGCTGGCCATGCGATGCGTCGCGAATGCTCGAGCAGTGGCGATGGCAGTGCGGTCAGTTTTCCTACTGGATTGTTTTGTGATGGGTGCGGGTGTTAAGAAATTTATGCATGGATTGCAGGTCTTGAGACCGCAATGTCTGGATTGGCCATACATGCACTGCATATGCGTGGAATGGCTGTGCGCTGAGTGGGTCCTCACATGGGGAGCGTGCTGCTGTGTACCACACACGGGCGCGGGTATAATTGTAATGATGGTGGATCAGCCGCAAGTGTGCGGGGCGCGTGCAGTCCGGCAGCAAGTTGCACGGACATTTCGCAATGTGTGTGTTCAAGAGGGAGAGAGAGAGAGATGTGTAGCCCTTTGTGTGTCCAGCATGCTGCCTGCGGGTGCACCTGGCAGCATGCCCTGGTTCTTAGGTAGTACTTAACATAGCGAAAGAGTGTGGGAAACAAAGGCTCGATCGTGCTCTTTGTGTGTGCATCCAGTCGATGGGAGCTTGCAGCAGGGGTTTTTGGCCGTGCCCAGTGGCCATGCCCATATGGGCCTCTGACTTTCCGTTGACTCTGATTTAGGGCATCCATGCACCTTCGGAGGGGTTCTAGGTGACTCAGCTACAGGAGTGGACGAACCTCAACGTGAGTGTTACTTGCTGTTCTGCCTACTCGACACATGCACCACTGCGTGCTACTCTCAGCAGAGATCAGGCACGGCTTAACCTGTTCACAACCTGATCTCGGGTGCTGGTGCGCCCTCTGGCCCTGCTGTTGTGACAGTGAGCCAGGCTACAGGCAACGGCAGTGTACTGATGTTACACGGAGATGAACGCAAGAGCCCGGCAGCGAGGGCAACAGTATGCAAGCGGACGACCAAAAGCCCACAAGCAGGCAGCAGCAAGCAGCAACAGTCCCAGGCGCACAGCCGCAACGGACTGGCACAACCGCACCCGTACTGATGTAGAGCTGCGTCATGACAGTGAGTCGTGCTGTGACAGTGCATTGCTGTACAGCCATTCGTGTTGGCCCAGATGGCGCGCAGCAGAGGAGAGGTAGCGACACATGCATCAAGGGAAACATGTTTCCCTATGGCATTTGTGTCACAGTGATAGTGCTACCAACACTCTAGAGGAAGGATCTGATCGAGAAGTACTGAACGAGAGGGATGAGCTGTGCTCCTGTTTGTGGATTGATGAGTGCCCATTAAAGCATGCAGCGCTCAGTCCAATGAGTGCCACCTGAATAGCCAAACAGTACACCGTTCTTTTCAACTTTCACACGCGTGCGAAAAGGGGCTGCCGCGCCAGACGAGAGAAATGTAGCGTTAATGCGTATGTGGTCCTTGCATTGCCAATATATGGGCACCGCAGGTACACAGTACTACGCCTCGAAGCTCGCGTAGTTGCACCGGTGGAAGTGGCCTGGGTGTCCCACTGTCAGCATATGCATGCCGAGCGGACGCTGCGGCCGCGGCGTACCACTGTCTATCCACAACAAAGCCCTCACACCATGGTTGATAAACAGGGTGGAGATGTACAGGACCATATTTGAGGGCTGGCATCACCGGTGGGGCCACATTTTTTTTGCACCGTCGCTAAATGCGTATAGAGAGTGCGATCAGCACGGATCACCGCGCGCGCGCGAGGGTTGCGAGTGGTGGCCATGGGCAGATCCATGGTGTCACTGTGTCGTGCAGAATTCTAGCGCACATGCACACCGCTCTCCGAAACGACTTAGCACCGGGCTGCCACATCATGGCCAGTATATGCTGTGTGCTCATCATCCGTCGGAGTCATACGATTTCCTACGCTGTAGTGCCTGCTCTGGCTCTCGCTTTGCCTTCGAATTTGCTGCAGAAAGGTCGAAATTTGAAGCACATCGTGTCTATAAACGAGCATCCCATGTGTTACTGCCAATTCCGGCGTATGCGAAGGCTGGCTTCTTCTGCTCTTTAAAGTCGAATGGCCCTGAGCTATCTATGTTTACTTTCGCTGCAAGCGCGACGGAGACCACACTAAACGTCCAAACGCTGAAGAGTAGAAGCTTTGCTACCTGATTATCAGTCGGTATATTATGAGTCTCACGTTAACAGGATCGGTGCTGATTGCATTCCTGGGCGCGGCTCAAGCTGCGGAGGATGTCACGTCCGCAGACGCTTCGCCTCATTCGGATGGGGCCGCAGCTACAGGCGAGGCGGAAGGCCATGAAAGCGAGCATGAGCTGCATGCAGCTAATGCTATCCTTTTCCTTTTCGTTGCGCTGACAGTCGGCATCATTCTTCGTCGAGCCGTAACCGGCTTCATCATTCCGTACACTGGCTTACTTGTGGTGCGTTATATCTGGCAGCAGCTTTCGCGTGCCTTGCTTGAGATGTGCTGACGTTTCCTGCTGCAAATTTCGTTACCAATTCACTCTCACATGTGTTGGCTCGTCATAGGGAGCTATGACAGCATGCTGGCACCTTTCCTGCATGTCGCGTGCGCGCTGCGATGCGTGCACATCTTCGCAGTCATTGATCCTGCAGCGTCAAGCACAGGGACATTGTGCTGACATCGCTGCCGACAATTCTGCAGATTGCGGGGGTGACTGTCGGGCTGATCGACCAAAAGGCTGATTGGGAACACATGGGCCAAGGCATCGAGATATGGCTGGTACGCCCCCAGTGATCTCTTGTGGATGATCAATCGTTGGGCATGCTGAGAGTGACAGTGTTGCGATGGTGACTGCGGCTTGCTTTGTGATATGGGGGAAAGTCCAACCGGGCACTGCCACACTCCTCGTCTCCAGCTGCTGATGCCAGAATGAAAGCCGGTCACTGCTGCTTGCTCCACGGCCGTCTTGACGCTGCCTTGCCCAATCCTGTCCTTACCCAATACTGTCCTTACCCTGTCCCTACCCAATCCTGACCAAGGCTGTACTACATGCAACGCAGCCCAACGCCCAACGCCTCGAATGGTGTCCACGTCTGCTGCATCTGCGCCAAACACCTGTGTCTTGGGTGGTGCCTTGCTGCCCTCTACACAGGTCTGGCCATGCTCACACTCAGTACATCCCCGTGCTTCCCGTGCAGAACATGCCCCCAGAGCTGTTTCTGCTCGTGTTCCTGCCCATCCTGCTCTACGGCTCAGGCTCCTCGCTGGACTGGCACACGTTCTTCCGGAACTCGACTCAGATCTTCACTCTCGCCTTCCCGGGAGTCGCCATCCACACGTGCCTCGTCGCCGTCATCTACCGCTACGTCTTCCCCTACGACTGGAACTGGAAGGAGTCCTTCCTCTTTGGCAGCATCATCTCCGCAACCGACCCCGTGGCCGTGGTGCGTGTCCCCCTGATCCCAACTGATCACCACTGCCATCCACACGCACCCCTTTGATACATCACCGCCTACCCCTTTGATGTATCACCTCTTTGATATATCTTTGATATATCGCAGGTGGCCATGCTCCCACCACCGTCCTGTGGACGTGTTTTGTACCGGCGCGCCGGCGTTGCCACGGCCATCCATGCAGTCAGCAAGCGTGCGCGGCACATGCATGACATCGGCACCCAGTACACTCTTGTGTATCCAGTGTCCACAAGCAGCGGTAATCGCATGCGTGTGGCCCCCACCAACTCTGGACTGCAGGGCTGCATGGTCCATGCCCACCAGCAGCCCCATGTTCCTACCCCGAGCTGTGCAATGCCAACACCCACACTGCTGCTTACTATTCCCTCTCATATGACAGTGCTGCCTCTTGAGTAGCCACAAGCACAGCACAGCACAGCACAGCACAGCACAGCACAGCACAGCCCGGAATAGCATAGCAGGCGCAGCAAAGCACAGTCCGTCATGGCACAGCACGACACCACTCCCGGGTGCGCTGCCTGCACTCTGACTGATCGCAGCCGCCGCACCATTCTGCCACCTGGCGCGTCACCATTAGCGACAGCCGGCATCCCTGTGCATGCATGCTGTGCCCTGTTTCAACATGCCAGCCAAAAAAGCAGCGGAGAACATCACCATTTCAGGCCTCGCACCTCAACAGCGCATCTGCCCTTTCGGCGATGCCGTGCACACAACACGCTCGGGGCGCCGGGTGCCTCGACACGATCACCAACGCCTTCGCGGTCCTCATACGCGAGCAATGCCCGGCAGTGAATCGCCAGTCATAGGGGGCTTTTGGTCCTCGCAGCGCTCACAGCGGCGGCGGTGCAGGTGGCGATCATGAAGGAGGTCGGCGCATCGAAGCGGCTGGGCCACCTCATCGAGGGTGAGTCGCTCATCAACGACGGCAGCGCTTACGTGTTCTTCCTCATCTTCTTCGAGATGGTCGTCGGTGACGGCCGCTCCGGCGGCGCGACCGTCGGCTACTTCTGCCGCCTCGTCGTCCTCGCCGCCCTCATCGGCGTCGCCTTTGGCGTCGCAACCACCCTCTTCCTCCTCCTCGTCTATCGGTGCGCCTCCTCCGGATAGCCCCCGGGAGAGATCCCCCTGGAGAGATATCCCCCGGGACTGGGGATTTGTTTCACCTTGTAAGGTTTTGCGACTGCACCCTTGCCCCCGCTGTCGGTCATCCGCATGCCGCGACGGAGCCCCGGCCCTTGAATGCCGGGCTACAAAGCGAAACGGTAGTCATACGAATCAAGCCGGGTTGCTGCAAGATGAACCCTGGCGATGGCGTGACAGCGCGTGCGGCGCAGGGACACTGTCGTGGAGGTGACGGCGACGATTGCGGCGGCGTTCCTGTGCTTCTGGGTGGCCGAGGACGTCGCCGGCGTTTCCGGGGTGCTCGCGGTCGTCACCCTCGCCATCTTCATGGCCGCCATCGGCAAGTACGCGATATCACCGGACGTCGGGGTGCGCTGCCGCCGCTGCTGCTCCTGCAGCTGCTGCTCCCGCTGCTGCTGCTGCTAGCACCACAATCAGTGTTGGCCAATTCGTATCTTTGTATGCATGCGCGCCCGTGCAAAGGCGGTGGTCGAATGCGGTCGCTTGGCCGAATACGGCGGCAAAACAGTGGCTTTGGGGGTGTTTGGGAATCACAATGGCCACAGCATGAGCACCATCGAACCCAGCAGCGTGCGCATGAGCCTGCCTGTTTGCTTGACATGGCCGCACTCGGGCACGCACCTGGCTGCCGTGCCTGCCGCCGCACGCCGCACACAAAGTGGGTAAGGGGGCACTGTGCATGTGCACGCACCTGGCCGCCGTGTGTTGGCTGCGCTCGTCCTGCCGTGGCGACCGCGTGTCAGGGATGATCGATCGATTATAGCATATGAATCATATGCTATGATATGATTCATGTGCGGTGATGCAAGCCCGGCTGCAGCATTCCACCTGCTTTGCCGCTGTGGAGTGGTCTCCTCCGGCATCTCCTCCGCCCGGGTCCTCCCGGG
This sequence comes from Ulva compressa, assembly GCA_024500015.1. Classification (NCBI taxonomy): domain Eukaryota; kingdom Viridiplantae; phylum Chlorophyta; class Ulvophyceae; order Ulvales; family Ulvaceae; genus Ulva; species Ulva compressa. Next base: position 90,413 of record JALKAD010000043.1, on the reverse strand, counting down.
ACCTAGCGGCAATTCCTCACCTTTCAGGAATAATAATATGGATCATGTTTATGCCAGTGAGCAGCGCCCACATTGCTCTGCCACACATCGTGCGGCTCAGCACTTTGATAGATTTCATCGTTCCACACCTCTGCTCCAAGGTGTGGAATGACTCGGTGCCTGTTGCTCGCCGGCATGCAACCAAACGGCTGGCGCGTGCTGCACACAAAGTGGCTAAGGGGGCACTATGCATGTGCAGCATGCGATGCACATCTTCTGGGAGGTCGCCGAGTTCATCGCGAACACGCTCGTCTTCTTCTACTTCGGCATCATCATCGCCGAGCGCATCTGGGTCGGCCACAACGGCGCTGACGATGACAACGTCACAGTGGTCCTCGTCGAGGAGGACGCGGCTGCTGCCCCGCCGGTCGACACCGGCAGCGGGGACGCTGTGCTGCGCGGCCAGGACTGGGGGTGGGCCGTGCTCAACTGGATCGTGCTCAATGCGATCCGGTTTGTCACGATATCGATCCTGAAGCCCTTCATGAGCCAGTTCGCGGACGGGTTTTCGTGGAAGGATGTGATCATGGCGACGTGGGCCGGGCTGCGCGGCGCGGTCGGGCTGTCGCTCGCGCTCATCGTGTACCTGGAGGAGCGGGAGGCCCGGAACAGCCCAGGAGGTTCCGAGATCGACCCCACGTGCGCCGCTTCCGTGCCTGTGGTCCTTCATTGCGGCCTGACCATGACTCGGCACATTTGATCAAGTCCAGGGGTTATACCTGCGCTGCATGACTGCACGCTGTGCGCTCTGCGCTGCATGCTGTGTGCTGTGGAAGGAGCTGGTAATGTGACCGTCGGCCAACTCTGCCGGAGCAGCAATGCAGTCGCTCCATCCGGACTTCAGGCAGCAGCGGTGGACATGCGTCCGGCCTGTGATCTGTGCTGTGTGCTGTGCCCATAGCGCACGGCGTGGGGCTGTACAGGTAGGCGGGGGACAGCATTTGACTTGTGGGTCTTGTGGTTATCTTATCTTCCTGCTGGGTTTGATCAGCTGTCAACAGTCTTCTGCACGGCATGGCTCATGCACTGGCGCGCTTTTCCAGTGATCGCCTGCGACCTCTCTCTGGCTGCGCGCATCGGCTGCCGCCATCTGACCTCTGACGGCCATGCACTGGCAGTGCCGGTGGTGTTCCCCGCCCGGTGGCTTTCCCCGCCCGCCAACTACTTGGGGCCCCAGGTAGTGAATTATTCCACACCTGGCCCCAGGTAGTGTGCTTCCATCCGTGGTGGGTTAGGGCCCCTGTAGCTAGGCTCTCGCGACGGTGACCGTCCCGCGTCTCGCGTTGCACTGCTCCTCGATAATGAGAGCATGCACAGCCGGGAGCCCTGAGCCTCCGAACCATACACACACCCCGACCCGTGCCACCACAGACACGGCCGCGCGACCGACACGGCCCAGCCGCTGTGTGCAGGTTTGCGCTGATCGCCGTCTTCTTCGTCGGCACGATGTCCATCTTCACCATCCTCGTGCAGGGCAGCACGATGCCCGCGCTGCTCGCCTTCCTCGGCATCACGCGCAAGACGCCCGTGCAGATGCAGCACCTGCTCATGGCGGCCAAGGAGGTCGAGGAGTACGCCAACCGCAACCTCTCCCACCTCAAGGCGCGCCCCGCCCTGCCCCCCCTCCTGCTTCACATGCATGGCGCATGCTGTAAGGCCATACTGTGTTTAATACACTGTGATAGGAAAGGTCAAGGCCCCAACAGCGCCGAGGGAAGGAATCACGGCACAAAACAAACGATCAAAAGCTGCACGGGCATACTGTGAGGTCATGCTGTGAGGTCACGCGCCTCCCTAGCTGATTTGATTCGGCTCTCTCCTGCACCACACGCATGAGACATGGTGTAAGGCCAAACTTGTGAGGTCGAGCACCTCCCTGGCTGATTTGATTCGGCTCGTGTACGGATTTGGCCGTGGTGCTTTGCCCGAGCACCTCCATGCATGGCACACCAGTGCGCTGCCACATTTCCAGCCTGCCGCATTGTTGTTCATCACATGGTAATCACACATACATACATGCATGGTAGCTGTGTCGCGTGCTGTGACGCGTGCTGTGATGTGGCTGCTGCGCATGCAGGACGATGTGAACCTTGGGGAGCCGGACTGGGATGAGGTAATCTCAAGCACCGCGCTCGACATCGGGCAGCTGCTGCCGAGCAAGAAGGAGCTGCGCGACGCGCTCGAGCGCATGGGCTGCGACTTTGGCGAGTGCGAGGACAGCTGGGACGAGACGATGCGCGAGGTTGACATGCATGTGCGCGGCGGCGGCGGCGGCGGCCTCCGGCGGCGGCGCTCGGTGTATGCAACAGCGGGCACGCCCAAGGGCGGAGAGAAGGGCAGTGATAACGGCGACGCGGATGGTGGCGGCGGCGGCGGCGCGGGGGCAGGGGAGAACGGAGTAGATCGGGGGCAGGGCGGCGCGATGATGCGGCACTCGCTCAGCTTCAACGTGCTGAATCGGGTACGCCACGCTGCACGTTGAGCGTGCTTGCGCTGTCTGTCTGTTTGGGGATTGCGTTGTGCGGCCTGTGCGAGGTATGATGCATCTGTGCATGCGTGCGTGCTTCCATGCGGAACAACTGCTGAAGGCCCACTGCTGAAGGCATGTGCCTGCATCAGACAGCGGAGACCGCCTGGCTGTGAATGCATGCGGCCACAGCGGTACATGTCCGTGCGATCTGGCCGGGGTCGTGCGACGTTACGGCAGAAAGTGAAACAAATCATATCATACACAACAAAACACGCTGCGTGAGATGTGCAGGCGCGGTCCGCGAACGACGAGGACGAGCGCGTGATGGCGGACGCCCTCGAGGAAAAGTTCGATGACGTCGGCCCCGGCGGCACACCCTCACGCCACGTGCACCGCGACGGCGGCCGCGACATGGCCGACCGTATGACCGCAGCGCATGCCGACGCCGCGCACAAGGTTGCTGGGCCCAAGGCGCAGATGCGCGCCGTCCAGACCGTCGACCGCCTGCTGCGCGCCTACCAGGCACGCCCTGCCGTGCTGCGCGTGCTATGCGTGATGTGCGTGCTATGCATGCCATGCATGCATGATGTTCCCTTCTGTGGGCTGCAGGTGCATGCAGTGAGCGCTCTGGGCTGCTGTGTTCCTGTGCTGTGTGTGCTGTGCTGATCTCCCATATCATGCGAAAGAAAGAAAACGGAGTAAACATAGTAAAGTCCCACAGACAAACGAACAAACAAAAACAAAAAGCGTGTGCATGCAGGATCACAAGGACAACGACGTGTCGCAGGCCGTGGTGCTGCAGGATCTGCGCTCGCGCTACCTGCACGCCGTGTCCGCCGTCTTTGCCGAGGGCTTTGAGAAGGGCTACCTCAGCGGCGAGCAGCAGGCCGCGCTGCACGCGATCGTCGCCAAGGAGCTCGACGACACGTCACAGCCGATCAGCGACGCGCGGGATCTCGCGAAGCTCGCGCGGCCGCCCATCTACATCCGCGCCGTCGTCAAGCTGCTCAGCGTGCTGGGCTCCGTGCTGCCGCTGCTGAAGCACGCGGCAGACAAGGTGCGCGACGCTTCTCCGACCCTGGTGGTTTTTTTTTGTTGTGATAGATTCGCCGACGGTGGCCATGTTTGGTTGGGTTCGACTTTCTTTCCTGCATGCGAACCTAGCTCTCTGCCTGCAGATGAATTCTTGTAGTTCCACACCCAATCGCGACGTGCACGCCATAGTTACCATGCAGCACGAGCGTGGATAACGAGCAGCGGGCGGCGCACTCGATCAGCCAATCACCGTGCTGTGCCGGCGTCGCCCTGTGGCAGTTTTCCTGCACACATGCTTGACGCAATAGAACCGACATGCTGCAAGCCTGCCTAGCGTGCGCAGGTGCTGTTCCTGAACATGGAGTCGGACATCGGCTCCGTCGCGGCGTTCGTGTTTGCGCACACCGAGGCGATCAAGGGCATGCGGCAGATGATCACCATCATCGACGACGCCTACGAGGGCGCCCCCGAGGACGACGACGCCCTGCAGCAGGAGATCCAGGACCAGAAGGACGTCGTGCAAGCGGTGTGCTGAGTGCTGCGTGCTGAGTGCTGCGTGCTATGATGTTTGAGCTGGACGGCTATGTGTCCTGTGCAGAACTAGCGTGTTCGCTGCGGCCAGGATACGCTAGTATGGTGTGTGCTGCGTGCTGTGCTACCGGCCACCAACGGAGGCAAGCAGAACGTCTGTGCCGGAGAGGGCTTGAGAGTGTGGTGCTTGCGGAGCTGTCATCTGATGTGGTGAGGCTACGGCTTGCACCGCTGCTGTGCCTCTTTACTGCTGCAACGGCGGCGGCTCTGGCCACAAGAGCCTTTGTGAATTGGCAGCAGCGAGGCAGGACAGCGGGTCAGGCGCGTTGGTGAGGCTGCAGGTGATCGACGAGGGATCCAAGTCGCGGGACGGCGCGGCGGCGGTCCTGGCGGCGTTCAAGCGCGACTACCCGACGCTCGTGCGCGCCGTGAAGACGCGCGAGACCGCGCAGACGGTCCTCATGCACAAGCTCCGCTTCATCAAGTCCATGTCCAAGGCGGGGCTGCTCGAGGAGAAGGAGAAGAACCTCATGCTCGTGCGTGCCCCCCTCTGCACCCTCTGCACCATCTCGCAGTGTCTCTGGCAGAGTCTCTGCACTCTCTGCATCTGCACTCTCTGCATCGACATTCTCTGTGTTGTGAGCTTGTGCACGGCATTCGGCCATGGTTCGTGTGTCTCATGCATCGCCACGCTTGCTTGCCTCTGTGTTCTACCACCTTGTGATGTTGCTCATGTCCGTCCGCGTGTATCTGCTGAACCGGACCACAAAACCAGAGGGCGGCTCACACACCAGGTATCCAGCGATAGGTGGCCGGAGGATGCCACCGTGAATTCTGCATCCTCCGCCTTGGAATCCTGCGCTGCGCGCTGCGGCACGTGAGCCCCGCCCGCTGTGCAGGATCTGTGCTACCAGCGCCTCAAAGCGCTGTACTTCCGCGCGCCCACGATTGATCTGCCGAGCACATGGGAGGTGGTCAAGGGGCACTACCTCTTTGAGCACTTCGACGAGGCCGACCTTCGCCATGTCCTCGAGAGCGGAGAGGCGGTCACCTTCAACCCTAACGCCGACCTCTTCCGCGACGGCCAGCCCGCCTCCCGCGTCTTTATCATCCTCCGCGGAACTGCCGGCCGCCACGTGCGAACCCCCCCCCCCCCCCAGCCCCAAACGCTGCCATGATCCTTTCCACCTCCCGCGCAAACGATGATTGTCAAGCCTGGGTCCACACATTGTGTTTATTGCTGAAACAAGTACCGTGGAGCGCCTGTCCTCTCACATGAATGCATCCGCGGCTATCGTGTGGGCGTGGCCAAAATGAATTTCAACTGCAGGCGCTCCCCACGGTACGTGCGTCGAGCCAGCGCGGGTGTGATGGCCGCCACAACGGCAGCGGTGCACCCGTGCGCTCGTTTCTGTGTTTTGTAACGACCAACCAGGGAGGCGGGCAACGGGATTCATGTGCAGGCGAAGGACGGGACGCTGGTGCACGTCAACGGCAGCGGCGCGGCGGTGGGCCTCAGTGAGGCCATCTGTGGCATCCCCCGCCTCGGCACCGTCACCGCCGACACGCACGTCGAGGCCTTCACGCTCGGCACCAAGGTGTTCCGCGCCATCATGGACCGCAGCGACGAGGTGCGGCCCCCGCGGCGCTGACGCGCGCTGCCCGCAGTCCACCTGATCTCCCGCTGCTGTGTGCAAACGGGCACCGGCACGACGGCTGCTGCTGTGTTGTAGCTGGTGCTGCGTGCATGTCTGTGGCGGGTTGTCCCGTGGCTGCCAATGCTGACAGCGCTCACACGTTTGTATCTACATTTGTATTTACATTTACACACACAATACACATGTGAGCGCAAAGCTGGGTTCGAGTTGATCCCACTGTGGGGCATGACGCCCGGGCACTCGAAGGGTGTTTCCGCATGGTGCGTGCTATCAGGTTGCATCTGGAAGTAATGTATGTCCCCTTGCGTGAGCTCGTAATTGTGCGGAGCTGCTAATGCACCGTCAGTTTGCAGCCGCTGTACATGCAGCGTGATTCCTCTTCGTACACAGTGCCGCTGCCGCA
>JALKAD010000043.1:70699-84177 GCA_024500015.1 Ulva compressa | reverse complement strand
TGGCGGAGGCGTGGGGCCTGTCGATGACGCCAGAAGGCAGCACCGGCGAACGCATGCTGCCGACGCTGCCGTCAGTGTCCGAGGCGCGGGGTGCGGAGGACGGCGCTGGGGAAGGGTCTACAGAAGAAGAGGAGGAGCCGGCGGCGAGGCTCGCCGGGGGGCCGGACGCCGCGGCACGGCAGTCGGAGCAGCGTTCAGGGCTGCACCGGGTGTCTGGGGCGACTCCGGAGCCGCCTCTGCTGGAGCCGTCCCTGTCAACCGAGCCGCTGGTGGCTGTTGCGGAGGAGAGCTCCGGGGGGACGGACGACAGCGGCGGCGCCTTGTAGCCGTGCGCATGCATGCGGGTCCGGGGTCTGTAATCCATGCGCTGTCAACGAGGTAGAAGGTACCCTGGATGCTGCTGGTTACAGAACTAACACAGGCTACTGGGACTAGTTACGGCCGGTGCCAAGCGCCTCATCAGACGGATCATGTGTAGTCCATGGTCAGGAGGCCCTGAATACGGCAGCACCTCATGGCCGCTTGTATGCATGCGGATGTGGGGGCTGTGGCAGTGCATCAAATTCTACAACTGCAGCGCAATGCCTGTAGGGTGTGGCTGTGGGGGCACCCCTGAGATGCAACAGCAGCCCGGCCTTTGCCCGCAATGCCTTGGAAGGACCCGCGCCCAGACGGTGCGTTGATGTGGGAGTCGTGCTGCGGTTGCATACGCACTCGTAGCCACGATCATGCGCGTGCTTGCGTACGCCGCGTATGTATGGCGTGTGTGGCAAGAGGTCAGCGGGGGCTGGATGTGGCAGACAGGCAGGCGGCAGTGCTGTTCTGCGCGCTGCTGTGCTGCGTGCTGCTGTGCTGCGTGCTGCTGTGCTCTGTGGGGTGCTGGGAGTGGCTCTCGTGCTTTGCGCTGGGTATGCAAGCGATGGGGCTGTTGCGCCTGGCGACCCTGAACTGCCCGGTGCTGTGTGTTCCGTGTTTCACCTGTGTGCGGAAGGCGATGTAGAGATGTTGGGGTTCAGCGGCGGCTGTACGGCATCGTGCTGGCCTGTGCTGCGGAGTGAGGCTCGTGCTGTGGGTGAGAGGAGAAGCCGCGTTGCTGATGGCAGGCTGCGGCGCTCCGCACGCGTGTGTATGCCCTGCGTTTGTGCGACTGCGTTTGTGCGACTGTTTCCTTCAGTGCTGGTTTGGTGGCAGCTGGTCACGCCGTGGTCGTCCAGAATCATGCTGGTCAGCAGCGTGCTTGTTGCTGAGGTTCCGTGTGGAGCCTCGGGTGTTGCTATTTTCTTTCAAAGAAACAACAGTCGTTGGTCTGGGCTGTGCTTTGCCCTGCCTGTGTGCCATACGACAGGCAACGGCGTTGAGGCCCAGTTTCGAGTTGTGGCGTGAGAGGCTTGCAGTGTGGTGGCCCGCTGCTGTTAGCGCTGCCGGCATGTAGACGTAAGAGCTGGTGGCCCAGATGTAGGATAGTGATGTGCAATGCGTTCCTGCTTGTATCTGATTGGAATGTTTTCAGAATGCAATGTGGGGAGAAAGAGTCCAATGCTGAGACAAGTTCGGTTGAACCTAGGATTGGCTTCTGCGCTTTGGAAGGAAAGTGGATCCTGTAAGTGCACAGGAGGACAAGCTCTTTTTACCTGTTTGAACGTTGTGGACGTCTGCCACTGCCAGTTGGAGTGTACACTTGCGTTGGCATGAAGACACTGTGAAAGGCAGCTGCGCAGTGTGAGCAGAGCTGTTTGGGCTCAGTCACCGGCTTCACGGATTGGTTGTCCCCGAGCCAGATATGTTCTGTTGGTCTGATGCCATCACTTTGGCTGGTGTTTCAGCGTGTTTTGTCCGAACAACGGTTATCCGACTGCATGGCCGCTGCAGATGCATGGACCCATCTCTGAGGTGACGTTGCAGCGCGTTGAACAAAGCGACCGCCTGTGAAAGTTATGACCGGTGCGGGCTTCTGCAAGTGATGCTGACAAGTACCTAGATGCGGTGTATAAGTATAGTGCCAGCCCTTGCAAGCAGCTATCTAGAGCGCAATAGTGTCCGGTGTGGACATGTGCGTGTCGCACTCTGTTGCAATGGGCGTCAGACATTTGAGCAGCCTTGTCGGTGTGATTATATACACAGCGGCATGCTGCACGGTTGTTAACTCTGACGGCCTTGTGCTGTGCATGGGATCTTGAAGCCAACGTTGAGCAGCCTGTGTCGTGACCAGTAGGTCTTGACCAGTATACTCTCGTCGATCGAGACCCATGTCTGTCATTTGAAGCATGCGCGCGCCTCGAGGTCCCGTTTGCCGACACTACAGACGGAATAGTGATATATAATGTGTATAGAATGTACAGATCGTGCAAGCTGATCAATGGATACCGTCGTGGGGCGCTTTGGCCAAATATTAATGTGGCTAGCGTTATATCGCGGCAGCGTGATTACGTCGATAGCGCGGGGCGGAGCAAATTCATGCTTCGCCGCGACGTCATGCTTGCCGTTGTTGCGCGCTCTTGGCATAAGAATGTGCTTCTTCGATGCTCCGTAACCGATGGCATGCAGGAGTGCCGGAATAGCGCGCAGGGCCACCTGTGAAACCTAGTCGATCTGTCCCGACGCCAGAGTGACGCGCCGCACGAAGTTCGCCTCTCCTTGGACTCGGCGATTCGTGCGGGACTACCCATGCCCTACCACTACAGAGAGACATACGCAGGGAGTGGGTTCTGCAGAATGCGCTGACACCATTTGGACGTCGTAGCTTGCTTGCTATCACTCGTTCGCCGACGTGGTAGACGGCATCATCCAGTCACAATGCCGGGTTCGGCAAACACTCTATGCTTGTATCAAGCCACGTCAGCCGCTGGCGAACCTTGTTTGATGGCCTCAGTGAAGGAGAATGGAGAACAGTGTATCATCGATGAGGCTGTGATTGCGCGCTGCGAGGCGTTGCAGTTGCTTTTTTCGAACATGTGTGACTCAGCATCGGCAGGCGAGGCAGAGCTCATTGGGGTCGACGCAGACAGCTTCATCTTCTGGGCGTCAACGCTACCCAATGACGCCATGCCGTTCAAAGTGAGGGATGATATGCCGATCGCGTCAGCCGAGCAAGTGCTCTCGGCACTGCAGGTGCGAGAGAGCCTGTATCTGGATATTCAATCCACAGTTCTATCGGCCTGGGCCAACATAAGGTTGTCGACATACAGTAGCTGATTGTTCAGACGTATGCCTTGCAGGTTTCTGAGTTTCTTGGCGATGAGCTCTGCGACGAGTGGGCACTGGCAGCAGCTCAACACGTCCTTGCGCACTATGCGCGCGTCGTAAGAACGCTATCAGGGCGTCTAATAAGCGCTGATATCCTGTGGGCCTCCTTTCCGCACGAGCACCTGCACTACTTGTCTCCACGGTGTCAAGACCTCGTCCTCACGCACATCCCCTTCTGCATCGGCCTGTCTCTCCCCTCCTCCCTCCACAGCTGCTTGATGCACATCCACAGCTCTCCCTTCCCTGGAAAGACGTCGCCCGCTTCACTGACGGGGATGCCTGAGAGCGAGGGCTTACACGTGGACGCCCCAATCCCCCCGGACCTGCCCTTCAACCACGCCAACATCCTCCCAGTCCTCTCAAACCTCCTCTGCTCCTCAGTCCCACAAGTCCGAGCACTATCCATCTCCGCGGTCGATTCCCAGATGCCTCCTAGCTTTCCAGAGCCCCCTCAGCCACCCCACCCCCTCTCAACCCCAGATTTCCCCACCCTCCTCCTCCACTTCTCCCCCTACCTCTCAGCCCTGCCGCTCCTCAGGCACTTCTCCTGCGACATACCCATCCTCAAGACCCCCACCGCGGCCGCCCTCCTCCGCGTCCTGCCCCGGGCCTCCCTCGAGTCCCTCCAACTCGGCTGCGCCGACACCATCAAAGCCTCCCACGTCATCTCCCAGGTCCGCGACAGCAACAGCTTTGCCGCCGTGCACAACATGACCACCTTCTTCGAGCTCCTCGAGCGCTTCACCGCCCTCCGTTCCCTCGACATCTCCGGCAACAGCCTCGTCGAGGTCGCCGCGGAGCTGCCCGCATGCATGGCCGCGCCCTTCATGTTCCTCACCGGCCTAACTCACCTCGACCTCGCCAGCACCAGCATGAGCGCGCACGGCATCACCCACATCATCAAGACGATCGCGCAGCGCGCAGCGCGCCGGCCGGAGAAGGCGCTGCAGTCCCTCAATATCTCAGGCAACATCTTCCGCGTCGGCGGCGGCATGGCGTCGTTGTGGCAGCAGATGCAGGGGTTGACCGCGCTCACGCGGCTCGACGCGGCAGAGTGCCGCATGAAAGCGGCGGACATCGCGACGGTGAGCGTTGCCGTGCGCAACATGCCGCGGCTCGCGCGGCTCGACCTCAGCCACAACTGGATGTGCGTCGCGGGGATGCGGCGCGTGTTTGACGCGCTCGTCGAGGCCGGGGGGAAGGCGGCGCGGGCCTCCGGCCGGTCGACGGGCGGGCTTACGTGCCTCGCGCTGCGGGAGGGCCCGATGGCCGCGCTGGGGCGGCGCGGCTGCTCGCGAGCGTCGCGCCGCCGCTGCGGCAACTGCGCGCGCTGCGCCGGCTTGACCTGTCCGGTCACAGCATGGGCGTACCGGGCGCGACCACGCTGTGCGGCTGCTTCGGCGCGCTGCGCGTGCTGGGCGAGCTGCTCGTCGAGCAGAACGACTTGAAGGACGAGGGCGCGCTCGTGCTGCGGGACGGCGTGCTGCGCGTGCGGGAGAGCGGCGGGCTGCCGGAGCTGAGCGCGCTGTGGCTGGGGGGGAATGGCGTGAGTGAGGAGGTGGCGGACATGGTCGCCTCGGCTCTCTGCGGCGTGCATGTGCGGGTATGAGTGTTACACACAGAGACAGAAGTGTAGCCCAACGCTCGAGCGTGAGAGTGCTTTGTGTTACAGAGATAAGGAGCATACGGGGGAGATGGAATATGGCCCACCCGATTGTATGGGCACCGTACGCGTTAAGAGATATATCTAAGGTATGTCGCGACTCGGAGATTGGCGGAGCTGTGGGCGGGCGTGATGCTGTGCTGTTTCGTAGCGGTGTAGCGGGTACAGCGCGAGGCCGCTCCAGCTGGTTGTGTTGGCGAGTCGTGTGGGATATGGATTATGGGCATGATGGCGTATACGAGGTGGTGGATTGTGCGAGTACTCTACGTATGTATCGGTATTGCCAGTTTGGGGGCATGGTGCTGCACCGCAATCCATTGGTATGTGTTTTGCTTGGTGTTTCTGCTGTATGTCTCAGCGGGAAGCCAGATTGCGCTGTTTTAGGTGCCATGGTGTGTTCTGTGTGATGGTTCAGTGCTCTTTGCTGCTGCTGCTGTGTAAAGTAGTGGTGTTCTGATCGCATCGAGGGAGGTCAGCTGTCCATGGCTGAAACGCTGCTCCAGTGTGATCAGTTTCAGGGCTGTTGATTCATAAGGCATTGTAAAGACTGGGAAGTTGGAGTCGCGCTCTGCATGATCCAGTGCTTTGGATGAGTATTCTTGGCTGCCGCTGAAGGCAGATCAGAGACTTTTACATTGACTGCTGCAAGGAGCAGAGTGCATTGGAGCTGTGTCGGGACTGACCCCCCCAGTGAGACAACCCGCGCTATTGTCACGGCAAGCTACAGTTCAACAGATTCACTCGCAAGCGCCGTGTTTCACAAAGGGATTGCAGATCTGCTACACCCATGGTTAATGTGATTGAGCGCCGTTCTATTGCACGAGCATGCTCAGTCGATCGAATTGCATCAACGCGCTCCATGCTGACCGCGCGCGGACGCACCATGAACCTCACAGGCATGCCAAGTCCACAACTGACAAGACGGAGTCAATGTGTCTGCCATATCCTACTTGAGGAACTACAACAGAATTGTTGATTCGTTGCTTGCCCCTTGTCTACGACTTTGTTGTCCGAACAGTAAGCGTAGCCGGTTGGAAGAGTTGATCTGTGCCATGTCCGAAACAAGACCGCGAGTGTTGGCTCGCATCTGCCCATGCACACAGCAGCATTGCCTGACTGTCAAAGAATTTACGGTTGAAGTTGCTTCGCAGAACGTGTCTGTGCCATTGACTGCAGTCCTTGAAGATGCGTCGCAACAAGACGTGTTCGATCAAATCGCCCCGACAGTTGACGCCGTTCTGGATGGCATCAACGCTACCATACTAACGTGCGCATTGTCTGCAGCAGCAATTCTTTTGTTGATCGCCGCGGAGCAGGTTCTCGGCCGCTGAATGTGCCGAATCACGTTTCACGCGATCATCACCTTCAGCAATCCATTGTTTGCAGTTATGGACAGACAGGATCAGGGAAGACGTATACCCTCCTTGGCACTTCTGAGCAGCAAGGCGTCGTGCCCCGAGCTTTTGAAACACTGGGTGCAGGCATGATGGCAGACCCAACCATGAACGTAACTGTATCCATGGTTAGCCTCTTCCACTTGTTTCCCAGATCCCGCCAACACGTACTTGAATCAGCTTTTGAAGAAGCTCAACACATGCATGTTCGTAGCTGTATTGGCCACATCCACCGCTGCTAGCCATTGCTTGCCTACAAGCAGCTGTGCCATCCTGTGATGCGCTCTGCAAGGCATCTACAAGCCAGGTCAGGCCAGCAGTGTACATGTGCAAACATTTATCCTACAACTCGGTTCAGATCGAGATCTACTGTGAGAAGCTGAAGGATCTGCTCGACCCTGCATGTGAAGACCTGAGCATTCAGAGAAGCGCCTCCCATGGATGCCACGTCATGGGCGCCAGGGAACAACTATGCACAACTGCACAAGCCATGGAGGACGTCGTTCAACACGGCTTGGAGAACAGGGTAAGGCACCCACAGCGTGGTTTGTGCAGCATGCCTTCGCCTGGAGCTTGCAGGGCGGTGTTCTCCCACATACTCTCCAGAGTGACATCCTTCAAGGATGTGAAGGGCAACCGACTTCATGGTCTAGTCTCAATTGCGTCCATCATCTGTTGGCAGCTGCAAGCAATCCGACATGACAGGCTCTGCACAATGAGTCTGAAGCGCTGTCATCGACATCAGCAGAAATCATGAGTGGCCAGCAGTTCCACAAACTCCACAAAAAACCAGTCTATACCCAGTCGATGCTGCCTCCACTTGAACATGGAAGCCTACATACCAATGCTGTTTGGATCACACATGCTTGCCGCCCTGGTGCTACCAGCCCTCCATGACAATGGCTGCCATCTTTTGACTTGAGATTGAGATACAAGGAGACGTACAGATACCTGCTCTCCTGAAGCCCTGAAGTAGCTTCGCTTCTTCAAGGCTGGATGATCTCAGGATGGAGTCCCCAGTTCTTTGGAGAGAAAACGTTTTGGGCAGACTCTGCGTCAGCCATGGTGGCAGGCATCAGGCTTGTCATGCCCACTGGCAATCTGTGCTTCAACAGTCAAAACCTCCTTGTTTGGCATTGCTGACAAAGGTTGCAATGTCATAGTTGACAAAGCTCGCAAGCTCGCGACTCCTGGCCTCATCCCTGTTCCCCAGCAGTGGGCAAGCCAGTCACCAAGTTCAAAGGAGATGATGTCCAACAGAGGTCAGCTGGATCTCACATCATCCCCACTGTTCTCTGCTTCAAATGGTGACTACCTGGACTGTGGTGCCCAGCTGGACTTCCCTGGTTGCTTCGTACGTCACGTGACCGGGCAGGTCACACAGGGCAATGGCAGGAGCTGGGAGCTGGGAGCTTCCCGCATGGCTTCCAGGCAGAGTCCGCAGGCAAGCCAGTGGCAGACAACAGTCTCGAACACATACCTCACATGCCCACCAATGCTGAGATAACAAGCACTTGGAATCCAGGTCGCCAGTCACCTTTCCATGTCCTGGCACCCAATAAAGTTGCCACCCTCTCCAAGGGCTGGCTTCCTTACCAGCCAGGGGGTGACTTCCAAGGCGACCTTGCTTTGCCGTTGACTCTGGAGCCCACCCGTGGCAGTGATCATGCCCCTGATCATGCCCATGCATCCAACAACTATGAACACTCGACTCCTGATCATGCCCACGCATCCAACAACTATGAACACTCGACTCAGATGCCGCCAAGACGCAGCCTGCATGGCCTCTCCCGACATCTTGTCCATCCATCTACACCCCCGGGGGGCCCCCTCCCACAGCCTTTCATCCATCGGCACCAATCGGCCATCATCCGCGGCCATCCTCCCCACCCGAAAGTCTCAAGCAGTACCTTCCGAAGAGTGCATGGATGCACGCCCTTTCCGAAGAGTGCATGGATGCACACCATTGCAAAACATGATTTGCAGCACAGCTCTCCTCCTTCCAGCTGGCACTCCTCAGTCCTCCACCCCAGCTTCCAAGAGCCCACAACAGCTGGCATTTTACAAAAATTTTAAATTGCCACGCGATGGTGACACCTGACACCGCCCCGCCCCATGCGTTCATCTCCGTGTAACACCGTCCCATGCCTGCAGGCAGTGCGCAGCACCGGCATGAACAGCGAGAGCAGCCGGTCCCACCTCCTCATCTACGCCTTTGTCTCACGCGCACACCCCTGCAGCCCGGGCGCCCGCCTCTTCAGCAAGCTCTGCCTCGCCGACCTGGCGGGCAGCGAGCGCCAGAGTAAGACGCACGCCGGCGGCGTCTCGCTGACGGAGGGCTGCGCCATCAACAAGAGCCTCAGCGCCCTCGGGAACGTGCTCAAGGCGCTGTCCAATGACGAGCGCGGCGCACACGTGCCCTTCCGCGACAGCAAGCTCACGCGCCTTCTGCAGGACTGCCTCGTGCGCTGCCTGCCCTTTTGCCCTTCAGTCAACCGTGGCTTTCTGATCTCCGCCCCGTCCGTTGCAGTGGCACTGTGGCAGGACAGGGTGGGAGCCTCGAGGGGCCTTGATCTTGCATGCGCTGCCGGTTTTGGTGGGGTATGGTTTGGCGATATACCCGCTGCTTTAATCTGTTCGTGTCTCTCTCCCTGGCCTCCCGCGGGATGTGCTGGTGCGCTGGGTCAGCTATGAAGTGTATCGTGTGTGAGTTGAGTTACTGGTCGTACCGGTGCCACGGGCCAGCGCTTCAGCTCTTTGTGGGCATGGACGGGACCGAGGGGCCAGCAGCCTGGTATGTGCTGTGTGTTACACAGTGATAGATCTAGGACCCAGCAGCGCCGAGGCAACAGAGCAGCCTGGTACGTGCTGTGAAGGTGGCGGCAGGCCTGCTGTGTGCTGTGTGCGAGGCGGGGTGTGCACAGGCGGGACTGCCGGTGCTGGCCCCCCGGTGAGTGTGGACTGCATGACATGTGTCCGTTGAGTTGTCAGAGGCCCTGGGCCATTTCATCAGCGCGGCGCGTTCGCTAGCTGTGCAAGGTGCACCCTGGCACGCTGAGGCATGCATGCAGGCTGAGGCAGCATGCATGCGGCCTCTGAGGAGGTCTTGCTGTGAGCATGTCAAACCTCACTGTTGTGCAAGCTGATGTGAATTTGCCTGATTTGATACTGAGTTTGCCTGGTTTGACACTGAGTGCGGGGTGCAGGCTGGGAATGCGCTGATGGCTCTGATCGTGTGCATGTCCCCCAGCATGGAGCATGCATCAGAGACGGTGTCGACCCTGCGCTTTGGCAGCAGGTGTGGTCTTAGCATGCCTCTGCAGACACTGAGAGTGATACAAGCACCTCGGGCAGTGAACTCCTTGAGGTCATGGACGGACACAGTTAACTCACCAGCGATGCTGCACATGCTGCACATGTTCCTCTGCACGGGCGCAGCATGTTTGTTATGCTATCACCCACGTGTTATGCTATCACGAATCACGCACGTGTTATGTAGAAGCCGGCAGGCGTCAGTTGCACAGGAAGTGAGATGTGACTGCTGTATCCAACGCAAGTCATGAAAGAGTTGCCACTGGCGGGAAAGCACACAGGCATTGTTGCCTGAGATCCAATCTGAGCACTGGCACCAGACTGCACGGCAGTCATGGCATGCAAGAGATGTATCATGTGGGTCTGCTGCAGGGCACTGGGGATCAGCAATGTGGTGAAGGTGAATCAAGAGGTGTCTGTTGAGGGGTTGCAAGCAGAGCGAGACGCCCTGAAGGCAGAGGTCACGCAGCTGAAAGCACAGCTTCAAGGCTCATCGGGGGGCATGCCTCCAGCTGCAGAGGGCAAGCAACCCCCAAAAGCCGATGTGCCAGAGCCGCAGCCCTCCATTTATGTGTGGCTCAGCAGGAAGCGGACCTCCGACATTGCCATTGCCCTGCTGCTGGTGCAGATGGCGATGCTGTTGGCTTTGCAATAGTGGCCACTGTGCATGTTTCAGTGGAGCTCCACTGGTTGATGCCGATGATACAAGCAGCTGCAGTGCATACCCTTGTTGTAGTCCAGCCGGTGTGCCAGTATGCAGTACCAATGTAATTTGATTGACCATCATGCAGTAGCCAAACCCGAGAGAGGCGGCAGCTGCAGAGAACTCACAATCAGGAATATTCCTGCACAACTGTTGTCTGTGGCGCATGCGAACAGGTCCACTGGATAAGGCTCACAAGATAGTTTGGAGACGATGCATGGCCACCAGTCACTGGTTCGGAAATACTCAGGCAGGGGCAGCTGCGTCAGCATGTGTATGATCAATGGAGAGGGATTCAACCGCTTTGTACAACTGCACCATCGACGACAGGTATGAATCTCTACATCAGTTTCCTTACGCCATATCGGAGGCTCCGTTTCCAACGCAGCGCAGCCATGAGCCACACTGCGGCCACAGGTTTCTGCACCGCGAGGCGGTCAACCCACGCCGGCGACAGACTAGATCACGCCTGCAATGGATCATTGTATGTAATAACAAGGCCAGCAGCGTGCACCAATGGGGCACAGCCCAATGCTCGACCATCTACAGTGCACCCCTGCATGCACTCATCACAGACGCCGCATCTATGCAAATGCTACTTTGGCAGAGCCTGCCGCGTGCTGGTGCTGGCCCTGGTCGGTGAGGGCCGAGCAGATCGGTGGCCCCAGGGCGGCGCTCCAACATCAGACCACAGGAACCAGACAACGCGGACAGCCTCATCTGTATGTCCGACTCCTATGCGGGATCGTGCGCATGTTCCACCCACCCCCCCTTCACAAACCGCACGAGACCCTGAGCCGTTAACACCGGGGCCGCACCGCATCGATCGCATGCATTGAACCACCGTTGCCGTACTGAAAACAAGGCCGGCTAATCCTCCAACACCCCCCCGGCCACCCGCAAACGCCACCTACACAACTATGGGCGGCCCCAGTTCCAAGACCAGCTCGCATCGCTGGCTGATGCGCCACGGCTGGGCACACCGCGCCCACACGAAGCACACAATGCACTCTCGGCCATTGCGCAGCATGCTTGAGGGCGCATGTGTGCCACTGGCTGGCCCAGCCTGCCGCCGGCAAGCCGCCTGTGCGCTAATCGTCACGCTCGTGCTGCAGACAGCCCGCCACACAAACGCGGACGTGCCGCGAGCAGCACCTGTGGCCATGCGCTCGCGGCTCATCTCACGCTGCACCCCTTCAACTCCCCCTCCCCCCCTACCCCCCCCCCCGCCCGACCCTGCCGCACACACACGCAGCCCAGTGCCGGCGCGCCAGCAGATCGCACGCCACGCATGGCAATGCGTGCACCCAACGCCAGGGGTCTGTGAGCGCGAGATCGCCCACAGAACACTGCCCTATTGCGCTTGTTGGGCGCCCACACATCCGCCGTCGGCCTAAAACACCCGCCTGCTGTGGGAGGCCGGCACGCGGGTCATCACGCCGCCGCTGCTGTGGCAGATGCTGCGGGGCAACGCTCAGGCGCGGCGGCGGCGGGCTGACTCTATGCGGGAGCCGCCAGTCGGCGTGGCTGAGGGGATGCTCGTCGCACCAAGAGCCGTCCGCGGCCTGCACCCATGCCCCTAGATGTCAGCTCGCTGAGTGTACATGTCAGGTCACCAACTCATATTTGTGTATTGGAACCTACCGCCATCATCCACAACGATGTCACCCGACCTGAAGCAGCCAGACAAAGGCAAGGATCGCAGCCGGCTCAGCGGCAATGGTTGCTGCTGCGGCGCGGGAACTGCGGCCCTACAAGACCGTGCGCAGGCATGAACGAGACGCTGTGCCCCCTCACTCGCTGTCGCAGCG
The DNA here is from genome assembly GCA_024500015.1 of Ulva compressa. Lineage (NCBI taxonomy): Eukaryota > Viridiplantae > Chlorophyta > Ulvophyceae > Ulvales > Ulvaceae > Ulva > Ulva compressa. The sequence continues at coordinate 72,051 of JALKAD010000043.1, read as the reverse complement.
AGGCGGCACAGAGGCAGCACAGAGGAAGGAGGTGGAACAAAGCGGGCGGCAGCGGACCTCTGCGGGAGGCCCGACGCAGCTTCCCGTCGCCGCATGACTTGCCGCATGCGCTCAATGTGCTTCTCCTCTGCGCTCATGTTGCTGCCGCCGCCGCCGGCGCCGCCTGCCGAGCTCGTCGAGCTGTGGGGGCCGTCCCCGCCGCCCGCCGTGCCGGCGCGGGGCATGCTGCTGCGGGACGCCGACATCGAGGAGCGCGCCTTGGTGCTGCCGCGCGGCGTGCGCTTCGAGCTGCTCGCGCTCGCCGTGCTGTGGTCTGAATTGAGGCTCTTTGCAGACATCTTTGCCTGTATGCGGCGCGGCGTTGCAGCATGCAGCCGTATTATTTTTTTGCCGCAGCACAGCATGGTCACAGCATGCATGGATGCAGACATGCACAAGTAGGCTCTGCTTGTAGCACTGTATACATCTACAGACAAGCAAGGGCACGGGCAGGGTGGCAAGGCAGGGAGCACAGGCCACCGGCCTGGGCCGCACGGGGCACGGCCGGGCCGGTGGGGCCGACGCTGTGGCAGAGTGATCGCAGCGCACGCTGTGCTCGGACGCCTGGCGGTCGAAGGAGCGGGCGGTGACGGGTCCAGGGCCGGCGGCGGCATGCATGGACTGCAACAGCAGGGTGCGACAGTCAGGGACACAGCGGAGCCACAAGGCTGATCTGTGGATTGATCTGTGGGAATGATCTATGGATGGAGCGGCACCATGGCTATGCACGGGTGCCCGCACAACATCTGCTGCACGCTGCAACACATCCAACCAGTTTGCTTGATGCAAGGACGCAGGCAGTGAGCAGGATGGAATGTTGCGGCACATAGTGGACCCTATGTCACATGATGCCTCGAACGATGCCCCGGCCCGTGCCACACATCTACCCCACCTGCCAATGCTGCACACAACTGATCAACATCCAGAGATGGCAATAGCATCAGTGCGCCGCGACATGAGTACTTGGGCGGCTCCTGGGGAAGCAGCCGCTGCGCCCAGACCAGAACTGCACGACTGCGAGAGGCGCTCCGCCAAACGTAATCCTAGGTCAGGCGTCAGATACCAAATAGGAGTACCAGATAAGAGTACAAGAGTACCAGATAAGAGTACAAGAGCAATGCAGCCGGGAGAGAGAGGGCCGAGGCCAAGGGCTGAGGAAGGGGGGGATGGCGCACGCTGAGCTCCGCGATCTGGCGCTGCAGTGCGGTGTTGCTTGCGGCGAGCTCCTGCTTCTCGGCGTGCAGGCGGCGGTTCTCCTCCAGCGTCTGCGAGATGGCGGCCTCCTTGCGCCGGTTCTCGTCCGACAACATCGA
>JALKAD010000043.1:60281-70599 GCA_024500015.1 Ulva compressa | reverse complement strand
CACGCGGCTCTGCATCTCCTTCTGCACAGCGCACGCGCCGCTCGTCGCATGCAGAGTGATGCATGGGCCTGTGGCATCGCATGCATCGCAGCTCATCAAAGCATGAGATACGTTACAGATGTATGCTCCACAAGGTGCATCGCAGCTCATCAAAGCGGGGCCCAATGGGGGCACACAAGGGCAAGTGTGCATCTCGTGTGAATTTGCAGGCAGCTGTCGGTTCTTGAACATGCTCAGGGATGCTGCCAGCTGTGTGAAGCTCAGCATGCATGCATGCAGCACAGCCATACTGAGGCACATGCTCAGACTTGTGTGCGTGTGTGAGAGTGCAGCGCAGAGGGAAGGAGAGGAGGAGGGGGAGAGCGCGCCTGGGCCTCCTTGATTTCGAGGGGGGAGCCGCGCTCAATGTTCTTGGAGGCGGCGCCGAGGGTGATCTCGGAGACGCGGGCCCCGAATTTGAGCGTCGATACAGACTCGCCGAAGCTGCTGGCCTCCGGCGCGACGTGCACAAACATCATCACCTTGGCCTGCCCGCTCAGTGAATCGGAGAGCAGCTGTGTGAGCTTTGAGTTCCTGCACCGGCGGGAGATGCTGGTCGCAAACACTCTTTCGTTGCGGAGAGTCCGTCTGAGGTAAGCGCAAGTCTGGCATCCACATGGGGCACAGCGTGTCGACGCTGCCACGCTTGCCAGCCTTCGAACTAATACTGCATATCGCAGAGGGGAGGCCGGGGGGGGGGGCACACCGGAAGGGCACGTGCTTGGCCTTGGAAGCGAGGGCGCTCATCACGTCGCCGATCGCGCTGAGGCTCTTATTGATGTGCTTGGCCTCCTCGAGGCGGTCCCCCACGGCCTCGCTGCGGCCGACGCGCTCCGACCCCGCCAGGTCCACCAGGTGCAAGCACCCGTGGCTCGCCGCCCCTGCAATCGGGAACACCACCATGTCGCCCACCACGTCGATCTGGCAGTTCTTACACACATTTGAGACGTGTGGCAGTTGGTCTGCCGGCATTTGGGACAGCTGCGGAAGGGCACAGGCGCTACGAGCTGCTCCAAGCGAGGTCCTTGCTCCAGCAGGGCATGCGGACGCGAGCTGTCAACCCGATGGAGGTGGCCGCACGAGAGTGTGCAAGCCAAGGCACCATGCATTGCAGTGAACACGAGAGTGGCCGCACGAGAGTGTGCAAGCCAAGGCACCATGCATTGCAGTGAACACGAGAGTGGCCGCACGAGAGTGTGCAAGCCAAGGCACCATGCATTGCAGTGAACACGAGAGTGGCCGCACGGGAGTGCAGTCAGGGGCAGGTGGCCGTGCCGCGCACCCGTGATGGTATTGTAGCCGTCGACGATGACGGTGAGCACGGAGTGCGAGCGCGAGGAGCGCTCGTTCATCTTGGTGTCGGCGGTAGCGCGGTTGGTCTCGCCGCGCGCCATCACGTCGAGCACGTCCTGCGTGTTGTTGACCTCCACCTGCTGCACGCCGGCGACGTTGGTGCCGGAGGAGCGCGTGTTCTGGATCTCGAGGCGCTGCGCGGTGCCGCTCTCCTTCAGCAGGTCCCTCACCTGCACGGCGGCCGCGGCGGTGTCACGGAGGAGGGGGGGGGTCATAACATGTCATTGCAGCTGCGGCGGTGGGTGCATGGCACGGGCCCGAGGGCACGGGGGGCAGGGAGGGGAGGCAGACGAGGGCGGTGCGCCAGGGTGCCGTGGCCTCAGAGGTGGATGGCACTGCGGGAGGTGCCGGTGCAGGAGGGTGGGCTGCTGTGCATGGCTGAGGTCGGGAAAGCCCCCCGGATTCGGAAATGGGGGGGGGGGGGGGGGGGGGGGGGGGCTATGCTGAGTGCTGCATGATATGCTGATGCCTCGATTCTGTGGTATGAACGGGGTTGCCGCATGGGGTTGCCGCATCCAGACAACAGCAAGGTCCAAGTCACATGATGATTCACAGCCATGCGCAGCAAACCTCCAATGACCCCACAGCTGAGCTCAGCTGAGACCCATGCATGCACAGCTGCACCCACTGATGCACGGTGCATGCACTGCCATGATGTCTCAAAGGCATCAAAGACCTCTAAAAGTCTGCCTGGCCACAGCATTTTCAAAAAAATGAGCTCACAGCAGCCTCACATGTGCATGCATGCCATGCAGCAATCTCTATATGCATGCGCGGCATGCATGGCCACACCTGCTCATTGTACACCTCCAGCATCTGCACGCGGATCTTGTACTGCACCTCAGTGCGGCGCTGGTGCTGCAGGTCAAACAGGTCATCGAGGGCGCGGTAGTTGATGCCGCGGCCCTTCACATCGACGACGTTGGTGCCCGCCATCGTGTGCGTCTTGCCGCTGCCCGTCTGGCCGTACGCAAAGATGCACACGTTGTACCCGTCCACCACCGACCGGATCAGCGGCTGTGTCTCGATGTACACCTGCACCACAGCACGGCAGTGGTGACGCTCCCCTCCACACCCCCGGGGGAATTGTTCCCCCAGTGTACTTGGGGACACAATCACACTCAATAAACCGGTCAACACACACCAAATCACTCTCGCCAGAGCACGCACGCGCTCGACGTTGCCACTGTGCCATGCATACATCGCGCACTCCCGCACGACCAAAGCATGCAGGAGCCAAAACATGGCCGGGCCATGAGCGTGTAAAGCTGAGTGGCCCATCCGCTATACAGCTCTGTGCTGCTGAGCAAGGCCAGGCACAGGTGCCAGGGATCGCAGTCAGCGGAGCGGTTGCAGTGACGGAGATGCTGGAGGGGCGTCAGGCACGGCAAGGGGGTGGGCGGGGCACGCACCGCCTCCTGGTTGATGTTTTCATCAAAGACCTTATCGTAGGCAAAGACAGTGCGCCGCTCAGACTGCGGGTTGTAGATGCCGAGCTGGCCGTTGTCCCCGATGACGACACAGCTCGGCGTGGAGTCGCCCGTTGTCCCCACTGGTCTCACTCTGCACACAGTGCACACCGCTCAATATATAATGATCGTACCGCTTTGTGCCATGCGTCATGTGCACCAGGACTCCGTCACACAGAGTAAGACACACAAGCACCGCGGCGGCACGGGCAGCGCATGAGATCGTGTGCGAAATGCGTTCCGACACCAAACGGACACAGGCAGCTGCAGATGTCCCTGCAACCTGGCAAGCATGCTTGCGTTCACAGTGACAGCTGTCAGCGCCTGCAACAGCGAGGCGTGCTGTGCACTGCAACAGCATCAACCACACATGTTCTGCCGGTACGCAGTAAGAAAGAACGATGTGTGATGCTGAGGTGCCGGCGGCTGTCATTGTAGCCAGCACATCCTGCTGTGGCTGGTGGGCGCAGGACCTGTAAGCACCGCCCAGGCGTCATGCTGGCCAGGCGTACGCTGTAGACAGGCAGCATGATGCCACCCAATCACCACACTACCGCCATGTGTCATGGTGACGCCAGTCCCGCGTGACCCACGCTGGATCCGCTTTAGATCCAGGATGCCCCAGGTACACTGCGACACTGGCACGGCCGGCCCCTGACCCACCGCGGATCAGCAGCACAGCCCGCCATAGCTAGACCTTGTTCCACTGAGCAACGAGAGCAAGCTGGCGCCGAAGGCTCAACAGCAGCGGCGGCCGGGAGCCCATCGCCTCCCCGTGTGAAACTCCATGCAACCACCTGCCTGGCCGCAGAAAAAGTGATCCACAAGCACCACAGGCAAGCTGGGAGAGATGACCCCGTGCAGAAGTGGGTGCGCTGGCGCCACCCCCTCCTGGTGGCTGGCGGACCGGCGCGAGCAGCCCAAGCGGTGCACGCTGCGGTGCTGCCGGGGATTGGCGCTGCAGGGCTGGGGACTGCAGCTGTGGGTCGAGCGGGCATACCGGCAGAAGACTCGGATGTTGCCGCGCAGATCCTGCACCTGGTTGTAGAGCAGGCGATTCTCCTCCTGGATGGTCTTGTAGTTGCTGACAATTGACTCAGAAGCCAGGATCTTCTCCTGGTAGTCTTTGCAAGTGATCTCCAGCCGCATGTTTGATTGCTTCATGCGCTCAAACTCCGCGATGATCAGCTCATGCTCCTGGTTCTTCTGATCCACCTGCGCACGTTCACGCTGGTGAGAGTTCTCATGGGTAGGCATGGCGCTCGGACCGGCCACGCCAGCAGCATGACCTCTACAGGTGCACATGCCATACGATTCTCTTGCCTAATGTTTGACAAGGTCTAGCCCGTTCACTTTTGTGTTACTGTGCCTGCCAGGTCAGAGCTGTAATGTTCCTGTCACAACGTGAAGTGCTGGTGCATGACGGGGGCCACGTGGTAGACGGAACAGCCCACAGCGTCTGTCAGGCGCAGAGCATGTAACAGCAGTATAGCTGATATAGACTTCACCACCATCAGTGAACCTGTTGATGAGCTGCACGGCGGAGACGTTTGTATGGGCTGTCTGCAAATGGGAGAGCTACGATGGTGTGGCACGCGCATGCCAACACTACCTGGTACTTCAGAATGTTTGCAACACACACCATTCGAGCATGAGTGGCTGTTCGACCTGAATATATCTACTACCACAGTTCGCATGTGCATCCATTTGCTTGTGTGTACGCCAATGCTGTTGTCAGTTGAATGACTCAAATAGCACACCAGTGCCAATGCTATTGCACATGTACAGGAAACAACCATGACAGCATGACATCACAGCATGTTGATGTCATCGATCTTATCGTAATACTGCGAAATCAGCACGGTCTAGAAGCAGTTGGGTGATGGCCTGCTTCTAGATGCGCGGGTGAGTACCCATCGTTCCATGACTACTGTTGTAACAAAAGCAAAAACAGAGACCCAAGTCGATCGGATGTCCGAACACACGCTCGAGATACCTGCTAATGTTACGTTTTCGAGACAGAACTGCCTTTTGTTGATTCGTGGAGTGGCGTGATCGGGGAGCGGCCTCAACAACTGCCCATCTGAAGTGTCTGGCACTTGACATTGATGACAGTTCAGTACATCAGTGATCTGCAGGGCCCAGATTCGTTTCATTGTTTCTACACAGGCAAACTGCTATGGTTCGTGGGGAAAACTGCATTGGGCAAGGGCTACAGCATGTCACAAATGCCAGGACGCCGAGCATGCTCTGGCGGATGAAGGGTCCTCAGCTGAAAAAATTGCTACAATACTCTATTGACCCAATTAGCAGATGTGAATAAGACACAGCAACGTGCGTCGGTATTCACGTTGAACAAGCTGATCGATCGCTGCACGGCTGATGCTAACAGCGTCGTCGGTCACGACATGGCGTGTGCGTGAGACCACTCAAACGCAGGGACACAAACAAGCTCAATCAGCCGCTGTCCCTGCTGAGCTCTGAAACCACTCCGCGGCCGTCGGCCCAAGCGCATGTTCGAAACACAATACAATCTTGCGAGACCGCCAGGTGGGAAACGATGAAGGACTTGACAATAAACGTTGGAACACGTAATGATTGGAAGCTATCAGTACATACCTGCTCCCTGAGAGCGACCTCGAGGTCGCGCAGTTGTTCCATCTCTTGTTTGGCTTCATCAGTCATCTGGTACTCTATTTGTGCCTGTCCACCGCCAGCACTGAGCTGCTGCTCTAAGGCATTCGCATGCTCCTGAGCCTTTTTCAGTTGCTCGGTGCATGACTTAATCTCCTGGTCCTTAAGCATCAGCCTGCGCTCGTACTCTTGCGTCAAGCTCCCGAGAACAGACTCTAACACGGGCCCCATAGCCTCAAGCGCATTATCTGGCTGTCTGGCTCCATTCCCATCCCGATATCGAAGCGCTGGTGGAGGAGGCCGCGAATGCGTGTCATTCCACATCTTCTCGCGCAGCATTGACGTGCATTGCTGCATCAACTTTGTCACCCCCACAGAATTATTTAAAGATGATCTTGCGGAGGTTCTGCCACCGCCTTGGGGCGGGGACGCCTTGATGTCGTTCTCCATCACTGCTACACGCGAACTGACGTCCGTATCTCCCATCTACCCCGCCGACCTACCAAGCCTACTGACGCAAGTCAGAGCATCCAGGCAGGTCTATTTCAATTACTGAATGACTGAGATAGCGCAAGCGCATGTCAAGAGATCCCCATGAACTAGCTTGTTGCCTGCAGGCACGCCGAATCCCCAATCCGATCGCAAGTGACAAGAGTATGCGGAAATAGGAATAGCTGAGCAGAAACTTAGATGCAAGGCTGTACAGGGAGCAAAGCCAGCAACAAACAGCCGCGCGCGTTCCAACTACGCGGTTCAGCGGCAAGTGGCTAAGGTGATCATGATATAGAATTGGTGGAATTTGTCGGGCCGAAACCCCAAAAAACAGGAAACGTTGTTACTCTATCGCGATGTTCGATTGTGCCCTTTCAAACGGATTCGGCATCGCAGATGGCCGTTAGTAGCCGCCGACATAGAAGCTGAGACCGATCTAGACAATGTTCAGATATAGATGATGCATCTCTATGTGTCCTTTGTAAACGTCCAACGCGCGGCATATGGTGCGACGCGACAGTTCTGCGGGTGTACAGACACGTGCGCCTGTGTCACGAAGACGATCACTATGTCACAATTGTCCATTTGCATGTCATCGGTGTTGACACTATTCTGACGAGATTGACTTCGGGCGTTGATCCTGGATTGGCCAGTCCTGCACCCAGCTCCATGGCCTGCACGCTAGTATGCGCCGTTGCTGCACTGTGAAGCAAAGGCATGGCAGCCAGCAGACGACTCGTATGTTGTAGAGGTGTACACATGATGGCTTATCGCTGGCATATCAATGTGCGCAGGTCAGAGGGGTTGCGTGCTTGTCACGCATTGAACCAAACCCAGTCGTTCGTTCGGATGACTTTTGGATGCAGGTTCGCGTAGCTACGCTCGGTTGCAACAGCACATTATGGGATAAAGACTCATCTAGATCATAGGTGTCTTATTCAACAGTGAACTGGAAGGTTCGTTCGCGTCAGATCATACCAGCAAAGTCGCATCCGTCACTATTGTTTCGTGGGCTGCGCGACATAAACTGGTTCTCAGCAATCCTTTCATAGTGCGCGATGCCTCGATGTGTCTCATGTACATATCGCACTATGAAGTCCATAGTTTGCTTGTTAATGGAACTCGGCAAACGTGGAGCGGGCCCGGCATCAAGATGTCCCGCTTCACGCGTACGTATACACTATTAGTGCAAACATTCGCCAGTCACTGACAGGATTTATTGACTTGGCAGCAGAAGTGGTATCTCTTTCCTGCTCAAACCGGCCATATACGTGTTGAGATACACCATCACCGATGTGTTCAGTGTGGCCCTGCCATCCAGTGGCCTGCTGCCAATTTCACGCGGCCCATTCCACTGGAGCAGCACGCATGGCTTACCTACGCTCTGCATGCTCAGCCATTTTAGCTTTCAACGTGTGCCTGTGCGTGTGCATATTGCACCAGCCTGCTGCCATAGAAGGTGAGGCATGAGAGCCCATCTTGCAAATGATGAGACGCCAGCAGCTTGTACATATCGCTGTGTCATACAGTTCGCAAATCTCAGACTCAGCAGGCTGAAATGCGTTGGTCATGTGTACTCCACAAAGTGCTGAACACAAATGTCTGGCAGACATAGAGCAATGTAACACTGCAGCTACCTCAGGTGGAAGACCCCGGACACCGGAGCTTTCGCCAGGAAAGTGCGGATATGTTGGAACACACAACACTCGGGCATACATCTGCGCCGACTGTACCGAAAGCGTCCCATTTGGGGGCTTGGCAGCATTCCATCAGTGGTTTGCTGACACGATCGCTCATGCATGCACCACGTCGCGACACATGAGGGGCCTGCGCCTCAAGCGACGCTGCAATTGACCATGAGTTAGTGGGTGCGTAGATGCAGACATTGTTGACTAGTTCTCTGTGTCACTGGCAAAGTGTTTTTTACGTGCCTAAATACCTTGCAACATGGCTGTGGACGTTGACATGAAGGCGGAAGATGCTGTGATGTCGCCTCCGGTCGCGGCGAACAATGACTTGTACATAAAGTTGAAGAGCTTGCAGCGGGAGCTGGAATTTTTAGAAATCCAGGTGAGGGCGCAGTGTACCTGTCGGTCTTGCGTTGTCGTCACGCCCCCATGGATTTCAGGCACAGCGGCAGCGATCATGCGACATGCAACGTATAGCAGTACAAATCTAATGAAAGTTTTTGCAGGAGGAGTATATCAAAGAGGAGCAACGAAACTTGAAGAGAGAACTGCTTCGCGCGGAAGAGGAGGTCAAGAGAATACAGTCTGTGCCACTTTTCATTGGGCAGTTCTTAGAGATGGTCGATGCTAACTCTGGCGTCGTCAGCTCGACCACCGGTGCGAACTCGGCTCCGGTTCATGGATGGTGCCTGTGCTACCGTGCACATGCCGTGCGGTGGGACCAAGCTAAGAACCATCGTTCACACAATAATGCTTCCAGCTGCACATATTACTGCGTGGCTATGTTGCCACGTTTGTCTGGTCTAGTCTCCGCGCACGAAAGAACTGTGCTGTTGACTGCTGGTGTTACATCATGCAGGTGCAAACTACTACGTCCGCATCCTGAGCACGTTGAATCGAGAGTTGTTGAAGCCCAGCTCGTCGGTAGCATTGCATAGACATTCTAATGCGCTGGTAGATATCTTGCCACCCGAAGCAGATTCATCCATTGCCATGCTTGGTGACCATGAAAAGCCAGACGTCACCTACGCTGACATTGGGGGCAACGATATTCAAAAACAAGAGATACGTGAGGCGGTGGAGCTACCATTGTCAAACCCAGGGCTGTATGCACAGGTGCCTTTCCAGCCTATGCCCCTCTCACCGCTCAGCGGGCTGATGCCTGTACAGTGCTGCATGCAAGGGAGCAGCACGGCCCATTCTACCTGATGATACCATTTGCAGCAACCTTCATGCCACACCATCTCTCTGTGTGGGGCCAGTCTAGGGCCAGGTTTTTGTTTTGTCGCTCTCATGCCCAAATCAATACCTGTAGTTTGAAATGCACAACATCGTTTGAAATGCGTGGTGTGGCCTGACACAGCCATGCAAAGTGTGCCTCTCAGCCTCCAGAATGGAACATACCAAGCAGAACGCCACCTATTCCACTCAGCACTGTGGTGCCTCAACTATACTGTTGGTCCTTTCGTATCTCATGGGGACATGCTTGGTCACACGCCCCGCATTGCACACACAGCAACACTAATGATTTCAGCACTAATATTTCTGTGTGACGTCTGAGGCGTGGATGGCTGCTGATGGCTTGACTAAGCACAAACAGTGTAGACCCGCAATAATAAATCACTGTGAGCCGGCCTACTTTCTGGGATGCTACTGCGGTTCTGCATCGTGTCAGACATACATGTTTGCAATTTGATGCAGCAGTCTGGGCTAATAGGGGATCATGCCGGTTTCGTTCCGGGTTTCGAATGGTGTGCAACGCCTGTGATTGTGCAGATCGGCATTGATCCACCCCGTGGCGTCTTGCTGTACGGGCCCCCTGGGACGGGGAAGACCATGCTTGCCAAGGCGGTCGCGCACCACACAACGGCTGCCTTCATCCGGGTGGTTGGGTCAGAGTTTGTACAGAAGTACCTGGGTGAGGGTCCGCGTCTGGTGCGGGATGTGTTCCGCCTCGCAAAGGAGAATGCACCGGCGATCATCTTCATCGATGAGGTGGACGCAATCGCGACAGCGCGATTTGATGCACAGACTGGTGCAGACAGAGAGGTGCTGTTATCGCCTCGTGGCCTCCTGTGCTTCTGGCTGAAGCATTGCTCAGACTGCTGGATTTCTGATTCCTCCTCCCGATGCCTGATCTTCTATTGTCCCCATGGGGTGCTCCTGACTAACAAAGAGCCTGCTTCATGCCAGCACCGGTGCAGGATGTGTTTGTATCAGTGGCCTAGCGCTGGTTGTGCATACCGTCTTCATCCTGCATGGACTGCGATACCTTCCAGCAGGCTTGCTCGAATGTGAACTGAGCATGCCTGAATGGGGCTTGGCTCGTGCTGGCGCCCAGATCGCCGTGCCCACCTGCTTGTGCTAGAGCACCGTTGACACACGAGCAGCCTACCAGGCAGCTGTGATGCGCCATGTGCTGTCAGGTATCAGAGTCATACAGATGCCATACAAGATGACCGCCGTTGCCATGCCTTCAGTCGGCTGCCATATGCGGTGAATTATGATAGTGGCATCAGGAGGCCCAGCCTGATGCCGCTCGCGCTGCCATTGCAATTCTGGCGTAGCCATAAAATTCTGCTCGTGCATAGAGCATGCTGCATAGGGCATTGCTGTCATGCCGCTGCCTGTCCCGGCCGCACC
>JALKAD010000043.1:48541-60242 GCA_024500015.1 Ulva compressa | reverse complement strand
GGACGTATCAACAGCTAGTGGCATGCATAGTTGTTAGCCTGTGGCAAGCCCTGAGAGGCGGTATCCCTGTTTACTCGCTTGCAAACAGTTGTCACACGCTGCAGGTGCAACGTATCCTGATGGAGCTACTCAACCAGATGGATGGATTTGACCAGACTGTCAATGTCAAAGTTATCATGGCCACCAATCGAGCTGATACTCTAGATCCGGCATTGCTGCGGCCCGGGCGGCTCGATCGTAAGATTGAATTCCCTCTTCCGGACAGGAGACAAAAGCGATTGATTTTCCAGGTCTGCTTCCAGCTGTCAGATATGTGCACTGTCAGTGTAGGACTTAACACGCAGATCTGTGGATACATTGAATTTTTTTTCCACACGCTACCGCAGGCAGGGTGGAACACACGGCCATGTGTTTCGAGCACTGCCCCATGGTCTCGGTCTGTCTGTGTGTGGCAAGTTCGCAAGCTGTGTAGCGCTTTTTAGCATCAGGCATGTCTGGACTTTGACATGGTCACTATTAGTCAGTTGGCAAATGGGTTGGTGTTTTTTTGTACCAATGTTCTGCCATCATTTCTATCCTTGCAGGTCTGCACAAACAAGATGAATTTGAGTGATGAGGTGGATCTCGAGGACTTTGTTGGTCGCACAGACAAAATCTCTGCTGCCGAAATTGCTAGCATCTGCCAAGAGGCTGGTATGCAGGTATCTAACCCTGTCCTGTGTCTGCCTCTGCCGATATCTACCTGACCGGCAGACACAGCTACAGTAGCTACACTGCTGCTGCAGTGTGTGCCATGATGGTTTGCACGTTGCGGTCATCTTCTGCTGCCACTGTCTATATTGTGATTCCGCAGTTTGAAAGCATCGGTTCGCATTTGCGGAACGCTGTTGGCGCCAGTCCGGCTTGATTGCTCTGTGTTGTACATCTGCGATTTGATGATAGGGTCAGAATGGCCACGGGAGGCTCAACGCGTGCTGTCTCTGCAGGCTGTCCGGAAGAATCGGTATGTCATCCTACCAGCGGACATTGAGAAGGGGTACAAGAACAATGTGAAAAAGTCTGACACGGAGTTCGAATTCTACAAGTGATCTGCCTGTTGTGCTGTTGTGTCAAACACAGCTGTGTCCTGCGAAAGTGGAAACTGTATGAAAGTGGAAACTGTAATACTATTACCATACCATGGGGGGTTCGTGCTGTTGTTGCTCGACAGAGATGTTATAGTATAGGACCTAAGCTGCATGTTGCCGTCTCCAGTCTGCACTTCCGCCGTATCTATGTTAGTGGGCATGGCGCATGTTGTTGTCGTGTGGCTAGTCTGGATGTTGGCAAGCACGCACGAATCCACCATCAGCACCCCATCGAAGCTGACTGCCGGTCAAACGTTGGTCACAGCATGGATTTTATGTGAGCTGTTTTGTGTGCTGAGGTCTCCCGAGTGCTGCATATGATCCACATGCAGCGCTTTGTGACAAGGACATGAGTTGACCATGGATGCCCACATTGCTTGCAAGACAAAGTGTGGTGGTGGAATATTTTAAGCCTGCAGTCAGCTGACCTGTTCAAAATTATGTATGCACGCTTGTGCATTTTGCTTAGCTCACATGGCAGGGCTGGTTCATGGATGGGCTTGATAAACACTGTCAGGGGCGCAGATGCAGCAACTGGACAATGATTGCAACCTCGAGTATAAGGCATCGAGAGCCATCAACACTCTGATTCAAGCGAGCCATGCGTGCCCATGACCAGCTGGCCATGGACAGGGTCTGTTCACAGGACTGCTGGGAATATGTGATGATGTTGGGAGAACCAATTTCTACTTGTATGTGCACTGAAGTAGGAATCACTGTGGCACCGCTGCTGTGCAATTTCAGGCTGCATCCCAACAAACTAGTCTGTAGCTATAGACAAGTCGAGGGCTCCAGCTGCAGTGTGCTCTAGAGTGCTCCGGATCCAGTACAATGTACGAAGCACGTTCCTCAAGCGGAACAGTCCCATGTGGCGAGATCTGTCACATGAGAATTGTGCGAATGCTCCCGATCTCGACCGCAGCTGGGGTAATGTGCCGAATGGGCGCCGAATGGTCCCGGAATTCATTTCGTTGGCCCACCATGTAGACTGGTACCGATTAGACCTAGGACTTCATCTAACTACACCCCAATTGACCCATCGGATGATCATGACGAGGTCCGCTCGCGCATCAATCGGATCCGGCAGGCCTGACAGATGAGCAGCGCCGGACCGTCTTCGGCATCGCATTTCACACTCGTTGCGGTCGCTTTGCTTTTCCGGCATGTGCCGATGGTGCCATCAGCCGTTTGGAGTCCGGAACGTAATGCCGGAACACCATGGGTAATTGTGTGTCATGCGGCGCACAGCGATCAGACTCACGGGCGACGATGTGCACGGTTGGATAGCGGTTCCCAGACCTCAGGCTGTCGACGGCGCGGTGGCTATATATGTACAGGCCTAGGACTGTCAAGGGTACGCAGCCATTCAGTGGAATGCTTGATCACGCGGTCAACTTGTTCGAGACAATGAGTGCAAGCTCAATGTGAAGATGGGGTGGCACAACAATGCTTCATGCTTGTAAATACGTCTTCCACGCGCATGGCACTTCGCATGCGCATGTTAACTCTGAATCTTCCATCCCCTCGCATGCCGACCTTTTCGACAAAAGTGCATTGCTTTTTGCCTCATACGATCAAATCGCACTCGCATTTTCACGTTTTCGTCATGTCTGCTTTTTGAGACTGAATGTGCCGAAACGAATGTGCCCCGCCGCGGTGGCGTGGTCTGGCCCAGCACGCGACGAGAACAAACCCCACGGCCATGCATGGCAACCTGGCCATCGTGCAGTATGCGGGAAATGTCGAATCATGAGCAACGCGCGACCTAGAATACAGCAGGAGCCAAAGCAGAAGGTATGCTGACGTCTGTGCATGAACCCGATTCACGGCACCCCGCTGCATCGTGCTGCGCAGCTAAGAAACGACAGACGTCGCGTTGCCGCGCAGGATTCCGGCGTGCGCATGCATACGCGCTGACCCAACATGCAAAATATGCAACGACCTGTCGAACTCTCGCGTCCAGGCATGCCGCAGCCGCAGACGCCAGGCGTCCAACACATACGGCGGGAATGTACGTTCAGTGGTTGTAGCTCGACATTCAGGCGCGTATGTAATGATTTCGTGTGGTCGTCACCTAGCTGCCACAAGGCTGAGTCGGAATCTGTCCCTCGGTATCCCATTAGGTTCAGACCTGCAGCAGACCAGGCACTTGCGAGTGATTGTGTATTTTTGTCTACAATGGGAGAACGCCATCCAAGCTGGTGACCGCTTCATGGAGGACCGTGATATTTGACCAGGCGATGTCGGCATCAGCCCGCATTTTCGATAGGATGTGCATGGCATAGGCGTTCCGCCGGGAACGTCAGACGCCACACAAAAGTTGACACACACGCAGACAGTTTCTACATCATTTTCCGTGGAGGCGCGATGATGATACGCACTGGGCCCCAAGCTACAGCTCCTGGGAGAATGGAGCAAGACCGTGCCAAGGTGGCGTTATAAGCTAGAAGTCCTCCAAACAACCCCTGTACCAACTATGAAGTTCTTCTTCAACTTTAAAAGGCAATCTGGCGGACGTTTCGCCTCTGAAAGTGGCCGTAGCAAAGCATGCTCACCACCTCGGCGCTGTGTGGCCACCATGGCGCCCGCGGTCTTCATTGCGTTTGCTGGTACGCTCTATTTACTTTAGTGCTTCAGCAGTTAACATGTAGCTGGTCAATGAGGACCTCACTTGGCGTGCGTGAGGTCTGGCCCGTGTGCTGTGAGCGAACTGGTCGTGTAGGCCAAGGCCTGGAAAGCTTTGAACTGCGCGCGCGCTTGCCCAACGTTCTTGCACGTTTATCGAACAGCGTTCGTAAGAAAATTCAAATTTGAGCATCATAGATGAGTCACTGGGTGGATCTACGACCAAGCTGGGCCATCACGCTTCTACATATGTGCTGACCCGTGCCGCCTGGCTTCACGCCAGCGACAGGCAAATGCACCAAAAAAGTCATTAATTCTGCATGTGATGCATTTTTGATGCTTGATTTTGTTGTTTCTGCAACCGACGAGCTTCGTTTGGGTCTCGCAACACCGAACCTGCTGTCATGTCTCTTATAGAATGACGTATGCCGATCGCTTACGAGTGATCGATGCGAGTGAAACAGTGACCAAAGCCACGAGATATTAGTATACAAACTACAGCATCTCCCGTTTTTCCTTTCTTGGTGCCTTAACAAATGGTCTGGCTAGCTTGCGATTTGCACTGCGGCTGGCGTTGCCCTTGGAAGTGTCACCTGCACGACATATGCATGACGACCTCTATGCCAGTCTGGATCTACTCCTTGTGTATAAAAAGCGCCTGATATGATATAGTGATAAAGTATGCGCTGATAAACCGCTGACTGCGTGGAGGCAATCGTGCGCGCATGTGATGATCGGGTCACCGAGCGCGCATCACTGTAGATCTTGACCGCGCGCATGACACAGTGCCGTATCGCCTGTCTCCGGTAGGCTGCACAGCAACAAATTGACTAGATGCAATTTGGCCAAGATTTGCTATCCGCGCTTTCGCGTTTACCCCCGGCCAAGTCCTCCATCAAGGGCCCGCAGCAAATTGGAACAGCCCGCCTGCAGCACTGCCTCCGACCCGGTGCCAGTGGCCCACAGTTCCCATCACTCGTGGTGATGTTTATTCTGGACTCGACGGTAGCGCACTCCCGTCTTGGTCACTTGTCATCTTTCGGGGACACTAAAACACATACCACCTCAGCATGAAATGCTACACCATCACCAACACTCAAACACGGACTGAACGCAGCGGATCGGCTTGACTTTTCGTCTTTCTTCGCCGTGCGTACATCGTTTCACGCCATATGTTCCATTATGTCATATCTGTATGTCGCCTGTGTGATGCTTGGCATTGATTCATAGATCTCCATCTACCCGTTTCCCACCTACCCGATATACCTCATCTCCAGCTAAAAGCGGACGTATCTAGCATTCCTGAGGTCTGCTTTGAGTGTGGATCTTGGCAGTGTCATCCTTTCACATGCACTTCCCCTTCCACATGAAATCCAAACAGGTACTGGACACAGTGGTACACATGCAGGAGGAAACGCTGGCATGCTGCTTCGCTGTCTGCTCCAGGGAGTTCCCGTCGCTCTTCTTCTAAAGAGCAAGGAAGGTCTGTGCATCGCATCTCTTTTCGCCCCACCTGGCTCCTCCCGACGCAGCCCTGCCCTCGTCAACTCAACCACTGTCCCGCTCACTGCCCGCTCGCGAGCACCCTCCCCTCTGCTTCATGTAGCCACCGACAGCACGCCTTCCACTGTGGTGGCACGCCTCCATGGCGGTACAGGCGCTGGCAATGTCAGGCGAGAGAAAGCCGGCAGCTCGGGCGCCAGGCAGCGCACAGGTAGCCCCTCTGCATCTGCTCCGACGTGTTCCATCGATGCTCGGGAAGAGGAAGACCGCGCCGGAGCGACATCAAGCGGAGCGGCCACACAGGGTCACGTTCAGCACTCAGAGACCGCAGCTGACCTGCTGGCATTGTTCGACCACTGGCAGTTGCCATGCATGCCACCTGCCAAGATGCAAGCCAAGAGCAAGCCATGCCATCCTGGCAAGCGGGCAGAGACAGCCGTTGCCTCGAGCATGCGGGGAACTGCTGATCGGGCACACAGTGGCAGTGCCCCAAGTGGACCGAATTCACACAGCGATGAAGCGGTGTGTGAAGCCACTGCGATGATTGCCATCGTCCTGCAACACCTTCCAGACATGCGACCACCTGCAGTCTTTGCCCCTGCTCAACCAGGAGTACCATCTGCAAAAGGTGTGCTGCTCCACGCTTCCTGCTCTTTTGGGATAGCAATGCCTACTCTGCTTTTGCTGCGATGCTGGGGCAGCGTTGGCGTTCACTTGTGATACGCTGCAGTGAAGTGGCTGCAGTGAAGTGGGCGCTGATATCTGTACACTCTTCAGACTGCGTTGACCCGGTGGTCATGACATTTTCACTCTCACCCCCAAGTACAATCTGCGCACTGTCGTCTAATGGTCCTCGATTGTATAGATGGTACGCAAGATCACGCGTCTTCTTCGCGACTACCATCGTTCGTTCCGCACAACACGTTGGCTTGCGCAGTGTGCGTTTACAGCCGTGCACGGGTTTCTTAAGTCTGTAGCTGCCGCTGAGCACTCACCGAATAGCCTTGCATGCTCGCCCACGGCACACTGGACAGCACGTTCACTGGATCCCGCCACAAGGTACACTCATTCGCACCTAGTCGTGACCTCGCAGCAAGCAACAAATTCGTATCCACAGCCGTTGCGACACGGCCGTGAACGCCGATCCATGCGTGCCTCCTGTCCAGCGAATCATTCATCACCGCGCCGCACCTCGATGAAGACATGGTCCGCCTGGCTTTTGTGCGCACGGATTATGTGCGCACATAGGATTTCAAATTCTTGTGCACACGTGTGTGGCTGTGCATGAGCATCCACATGTGGCCAACAGCAACGCAGAGCTGAGCTAGCTACAGAGTTATGCATATCTGTGACGAACAAGTCGAGCCGAGTTCGGCGGCCGAGCACTCCATGCGATATGTCGCATGCCCAAGCAGTCTGAGAGTTCATGAGAGTCCACAGGTATCTCAGAGTTAGGCAGATATGTACAACACTTCGCAACGACAGACCCGCTCAAACGCGCGCGCATGTTGCAACTTGTTCCATGACATGGGCACCGCTTGGAGCTCAAGGCGATAATCACTGTCGACAACCGACCGGTTCATCTTGATTTGTTCTGCGTTTGCTGTAGATCTGCGAAAATCCATGCCACGCTTAAGTTGTCCGCAATGATTTTCTGATTCTTTTACAGTATTCCATGGCTGATGAGAATCTCGGCCGATCGAGATGCACTCGGTGTGTGCTCACATGCCGCAACGCCACTAGGTAGCAGCTGGTGCCAGCTCGTCATCGCGCTTTGGAATCGTACACGGACGAGCGGCTCTCTTGGAGCTCGCTGAGTGAGCATGTATGTGGCAATGACCTGTATGGCAGGTATTTAACCGTTCAACGTCAGCGTTGATGAGCCAGCCGGCACGTCGGTCACTGAGCATGGCCGCAGTGAGCATCGCGCCTCATGTTGGCCGTCTCGCAGCTGCGTCAGGCATCCAAACTTGTCGGATCAAGCTGAGGCTCTGGCATCACCATCAGCTCATTGTGTACAGACTAGATTATATTCAGCTCAACATGCAGCCTGCCTTCACGTTCATTGTATAAAGCATGAGCCAGCAGGAGTCCGTGTGGAGCATTTAGGGCAGGACCGCTGCCTGGCTTCCTTGAGTGTCCCAGCTGCAGCTGCAGCCCCTGCTGAAGCTTCAGTCTGTAAATCTGCTGTCTGACAACTTGGGTGCCCACGGATAGTGGATCCTCCTTGGCAGTGCTGCAGTGCTCTGAAATACATGATCCTGCAGTGGCAGTTCCTCCTGGATCCTGTTATCCATGCTGGCTGGGGTATGCACAGGGTCTCGTACCTACACAACCCTACACAACCACACACAAACCTCATCATCCGTGCTCTCAGAACTGGTCTGTATTGGGTCTGTTGCACAGAGATGAAGTTGGATTCCACAAACCCTGTACATACCGTTGGGTATGCTGCTGTCCTTCCTGTACAAACCCGGTTCTTTTTTCCTGCATCTCACGTGTCACCGGTCCTCCTTTTGCTGCAGGTAGCAGGAACCAGCACACCGCTCCCCAGCCCCCACGCCAAGCAGCCAGCCCGGGCCCCGCTCCAGCCAACGCCGCCGCGCCCGGTCCCCGCCCTCGCCCATACAACCCCCCAACCATCAACACACTCAGCGCACTCCTCGCACAACTCCCTTGCCACCCCCCAGGTGCTATGTTCACACCACGTACGTGGCAACCCGTCATCTCCAAGCAACCTGGCGCCCGCCCATCCCACCTCCCCTCCCACTGCCACACCCCTCGCAATTCCACATACACCTCGCCACAGCCCAGCCGCTCCCGCACTACCAGCCCCCGGGCCAGAGCAGGCGCCCCTCACGCCACCACGGCAGTCCGTGTGCTGCGGCCCGCAGCGCCCCCACCGCGGTACACTCCCCTGCCAGCAGCGCCCGGCGAGGCCCTCGCACATGCCGCTACCAATAGCGGCCACGCCACCAGCCGCTCGGCAAGCATCCCACGCTCGCTCTCCGGCCCCACCGCCTTCCCCAGCTGCATGACCACCGCGCGCAGCCCCGAAAGAACCCCACAGGCGGACCTCACCCCTGAAGACACCGACACTGGCACCCTCGCCCTTCCCCCGCTCCGCCGCTCGACGTCGCTGGACTCCACCGACATCCGGCAGGCATCCCCACCACCTTCCGGTGTGCACCCTACCTCTACACGCCTCTTTCAATTCACACGAATCCCAATGGTTCAACCACAGCACGTAGTTCCCCACGTGTTCATCGCGGTCAGCGTGCGACTGAACACATAGGACCTCTTCATACAAGGCATCTTCACGCGGCTCTGAACACTGCGTGTTCCGCTGCGCCCGTCCGATGCGGGCCGATGCACCCCTTCCATCACGTCAGCTGTCAGTCATGCGTACAGGCCTATCGTCCGTGGCGCCGCTTCCACCGCAGCGACCATCCACTCAGCCTCCGCCGCTGCCCCGCCAACTCTCCCCAACCTCCCCCACAGCAGCCCCAATTGATGAGCTCGTGGTGGCGCATGCCCAGCAGCCTGCGTCCGAGTATGACGCTCAGCTCTCTCGAGAAACACACGAGCAAATCGCACAAGAGCCCCGCACCAGCCTGGGACTCCCGAAGCCGCTCATCCCGCGGCTCAACCTGCCCCTCCTCGCGGCAGCCCGTGGCAGCCCGTCCTCCCGCCTGTCGCAGCAGCGCTGCGGCAGCGTGCCGCAGCTGCGCAGTGGCGTGGCCGCCAGCGACTCCGACCCGGCACCCTCCAGCGACCTGCTGCTGCTGTCGCCCCCACACACGACCTCCCCCCCCGCGCCGCCGCACCACCTCTTCGGCCACCCCCTGCACTTCCCCACGCCGTTCCTGACGGGCTCCATCAACAGCACCCTCTCCCCATCCGAGCCGTGGCACACGCAGGAGCTCTACACAAGCTCGCGGTCGCTGCTTGACGGCAGCCCGTCTGCGAAGGCGCGCGGCCCGGAGCACAGCGCGCCGTGCACAGCGCAGCCCGAACCGGCGCTGACTGGCGGCAGCCAGCGCGCGGCTGCAGGGCTGTCGGCGGACTGCGTCGCGTTCCAGGCTGCAGCCGATGCTTCTGCTGCATATGGTGCCGGCACAGAGTGCGACCCGGACGAGTGCATGAGCCCACCTGCAGACGCTGCTGACACGTCCCCAGCCACCGCAGACGCTAGTTGCGCATCAGCAGACGAGAACGCATACCCACCCTCCGACGCGTCCGCTGATGTTGCGGGCATGCGCCAAGAGCGGACGCCTGGCGATGCCGGTGCTGCCCCGGTCGAGGGAGGTGAGGCAGCGCCCTCTGTCGTGTCATTCACACGGACGGCGACAGGCTCATCGAACGACTCAAATGCAGAAGACACGGACGACAAGTGCCGCTCGTGCCCTGCCAGCTTCATGCATGACCAGCCCGACACGCCATACCACGCCGGGGCGCTGTCGGACTCGGATGTGCGACTCGCAGACCGACCCTCCGGCATGCGGACCGCTGATGACGCATTTCCCGAGTGTCTGGACATCTCCAGGGGCCTTGACAGGGTGAGTGAGCACCCGTCTGAGCAAGCGCCTTCACGCGACTCTCAGGAGCTTCCCGGCAGCCACTCTGGCACGGACGTCGTAATGCATGCGAGCGCGGACCGTGATGCATATGACTCTCTGGCAGATGATGACAGCAGCACGGAGGCGTCTTCGATGACAGACGGGGCTGACTCCCCACGCCTCAGCCTCGACGAGGCAGACATCGAGGAGGTCGTCCACGCACACGAGAGCACAGACTCGCCCATTTTCCAGGAGAGCACCAGCGCGCAGCCTGCGCACCCAGGGCACTGTGCCGCCGCAGCGCCTGTGGAGGCCGCGCTCGCTGCCTCGGGTGACCGAACGAGCCCTGACGCTTCGCCGGCTGCCCCTTCTGCTTGCGATGAAGCTGGCGCAACCGGCTTTAAAGTGCAGGACGAGGCTGCCATCGATGTTCCGGAGGCCGGGTCGGCTGAGGCGGACGACAGCGAGACCTCCGGTAGCCAGCACTCTCCAGTGCAGCCTGTGGACGAGTGCAGTGACAATGGCATTGAAGGTGCGCACCCTGGCGTGATCGACGTCTCTGCGGGGGCGTGGCATGCGTGTTTGCTGTTGCACTGCCGGCTATATGCGGCCTCACAGCTGCAGGCACCGTTTGGCGATCGCCGCGTGTCGAAGCTTGCCTCCCAGAGTGGTCTGGGCTCCAGTACCTGTTTTGCAATGTATTGCTCCATCAGCAAGTGTCCCCAGCAGACCCTTCAAGCACCAAATGGATGTAATTTGTACGTTGGAAACCCAGCCGGGGAAGCGCCTGCGTAAGCAGGCCCGGTGCTCCAGCGCGTCTGCTCAGGTGGACTCTAGCCCCTCATGCCACAGGCGACTCCTGTGTTCCCTTTCACATGTGTGACAGTCACATGGTGTGCTTCCGCCATCATGTCTGCGCCCCAGGTGGAACACCCCTTTGCGCTCTGCAGGATCCGACGTGGAGTCCGAGCCGAAGGCAACATTCTACACCACCCCCCGCCAGCAAGCCGACTCCCCGCCCGGCCCGCCCCCCAGCGTGCCCTCACCTCCCCCACCCGCTGCCCCAACCTGGGACTCCTCCGCGGCCGGTGGCACCCGCCGCTCATTCGAGGAGATGCTGCGCTCATTCCAGAAGTCGAGTGAAAATCTGCGGCGCAGCACGCACAGCGCGGACTCACTGCGCGATTTCATCTCGTTCGACTCCTTCATCCGGGCCACTCGGCCGCGGCCCGCGCACCAGGCCGGAGTTACCGTCGAGTTCCTCAGCGACTCGAGCTCGGACTGCGGCAGCGCGTACGCAACGTCGCCCACCGCCGCTGCCGCGCTTTCAACTGTCTACCGAGGCGATGAGCCGCTCCCAGACTGGCTCCGCGACAGTGCACCGCTGGCCCTCGAAATCATTCCCGACAAGGCCCTCACCACGGCGCCACACGTGCCTGTGGCCGCACAGCTCTCGGTGGTGTACCGCTCCGAAGATGAGAATCTTGGCCAGGGTTCCAAGGACACCGCGGACGTTGGCGTAGCCCCGTCTGCGGACCTGGGCGCCTCGCCGAAGGTGCTGGACCGCGCACTTGCGGCAGGCAAGCCCGTCGCTGTCGGTGAAAGCGCCGGGCTGCCGGCAGATGACGTGCCGGTCAGCACTGATGGAGTGTGTGCGCGTTCCCAACCGGCCAAGTCTGCCGACGCGGCAGTTGCTCACCCAGATCCCTCCGGCGCGGGTATGCCTGTGTCCGGAGGCACGCTGTGGGGTGTAGAGGACCCCTCCTCTGACATCGCTGCCGCAGCCCCAGCCGCCGCGGCAGATGAGTCAGGGTACGACGCAGATGCGGAGCCTGAGCTCAACACCAAGTCCATGTGCAGCGAGGCAATGGTCTCGGTCGTCCCGGC
>JALKAD010000043.1:16639-27856 GCA_024500015.1 Ulva compressa | reverse complement strand
CGACCCTGGCCGCGCTGTTGACCGGCAGTGGCTCAGGCAGTGTGTGGTCTGGCCAGGGGCAGGGGCCAAGGCGGTCGCACACGGAGCTCACATGGTACAGTGCGGCGTCATGCCCTGCCCATGGCCATGCATGCATGCATGCTGGCTGCTGTAAATGTATATGTAAATTGAACTACTGTGGCCGACTTCGCGCAGAGCTAGTCCCCAGCACCTGGTGGTTGTGCGTGGACTACGCAATGCTGCGCTGGGTGCTGCGTGCTGTGTGTTGCGCTGCCGGTCGTGATTCGTGTGAGTGCAGTCCAGACCAACGTTCAGGTTGACGGTGCTGCTTGTGCTTGGTTGTTATGTTACATGCTTTCTTCCCTCGGAGCTGCCAGGGCCTTGATCTATTACAATGTGACACCTCCGGTAATGGTTGATAACTGTTGCTTCAGCGGTGGGACCAAATCCATGCACTAGAGGAATCCTTGCGGGGCATGGAGGTGCAGGGTGACCAGGCTCAGGTCACAGCATAAGAGAGCAGTCATCATGATGTCGCCAATCACCCTCAAATGATCGGCGGCTATCTTGTTCATCACTGTTAACCGATCAGCATGCATTGGTGCAGTCGCAGCAACATGTGCATGTGATGTCGCTGGCATGAGCCATTTGCCAGGAACACGGAATTTACACACAAACGACTTCAAACAGCTGGTCATGTAATCGGTGCACCAGGAATCAGCGCACCCAATATTCAGCACGTCCCCATACCTATCCTGGACCACCACAGCAAATACAGCACCAGGTGCTAAGACAACCCATTTGAGAGGAGTTCTCAACTTGAAAGCACACTATCACCAATTCGGGCAGATTGCGAAAGATCTGCTTCTGTACACTAAATGTCACAGGAAAGCGAGGATCGCTGCCACTCACTATCCCGCCCAGGGCGCACATCAGAAACGCAAGGCATCTACCGGGCATCGCAGCGCCACATATGTTAATATTCCTGGACAGACACACGTGGTGGTGCCACCTGTACATGCATGCAGCTCCTGGCCGGAAACATGTTTCTCCCAATTGTGCCACCGTGAACAGCGGCACGTCTTCTACCCAAACGTCAGAGCCCCACATACCGGTCACTGGAAACGCGCTGGATGGGTCGGTGATAGCCATGCACCGCATGGCATCTGGCCTGGGCTGCTTCTCCCGTCAGTCAGCGCCCTCATCGATCAATCCCAGGCTGGCACAGCCCCCAGCAAGCAGCCCGCATGCTGTGCCAGCCGCATCACTACAAACCTACTACCTGTGCAGCACAGCTACCAAGTTGCAGCCTGGTGCTGCTCCCGGGCTGCAACAACGCGTCGTCCCAACTCTGCGTGCCCCATCCCTGTTTCTGCGGGTGGCCACGCCGCAACATGCAGGGCTTGGGTATTAGACCCACCCTTCAGCTCTGACGTACGACTCCAGGGATCCACGGATGGGAGCGAGATCAAGTCGAGGCAGGGCTGAGAGCCTGCACCGTGCGTCGCTGTGCTCACTCTGGTTCGGCATCAGATGTCTCTGGCTCTTCATCATCTGCACAGGAACTTGCCTTCACGGTGCGCAGACTCGACAAACAAACACCGCCCGACCTCATACTGACGCGGTCGTCACATGTCCTGACGTCAATTGTGCAGAGGCAGCAGCGCAGCGGCGGATCAAGTGTTGACAAGGGCAGACTGTCCACCTGAGACTCGACCCGCGGCTGACACCCCCAGTGGTGCCCCTGCCCAAGCTGATCCATGCACTGATCCATGCACAGGCTCAGGCAAACCTTTAACTGAGTCAAAGACGGCAGCAGCTGCTGCACTGTTTCGGGATGGATGGCATGATCGTCACGCACTGAGCAGATCGTGTCCTGGCATGTACAGATGAGGGTACGGGACAGCGAGGGGGGGGGGCGCGTCCAAGCTGTTCAGCAAGACACAGGTTAGCCTGCGGGAGCGGCTGGAGCTGCGTGCTGCGTGCTGCCACCGCGGGGGACGGCCATGGCACCACGTTTCCCCTCTAGAGCTCCTTTTCGTGCGGAACAGGCACGCACTGCGTGATCCCCCCCCGTCCCCCCCCCCTCCCTCCTTTTTGTGCGTTCTTGTTTCTGCGTTTCTTTCTGCGGACGGTCATGCATGCAACATCACAGCATGGTCATCATGATGCATCACTCGCGATAGGCCTCGGTGTGGAGTGCTTTAGTGGCAGTAGAGTGCCACTGAAGAGTGGAGGCGCACCCTTTGTGAACATGGACACCTTGATGGTGGGGTCAGCGGCGATGTTGTCCATCTGCCAGCGCACATAAGACAACCGCGTCTCCATCGGGTCCCGGAACGAGTATATCCCATCGTCTGGATTGGATATGTCCCGCAGCACCTGCAGCCACAAGCACACGCCTCAGCGATTGGCACATGCGTGCGTTGGCAGCTGGACATTCGCGGCACTTGTGCCTCGCCATGCGGCAGGCGCCCAAAGGGAAACCTAAGAGACACAACAACCCTGCGCAGGCTCAAGGCAATTGAGGGAAATTGAACAGAGTATGTGGGTCACAGGCGGGTCTGTCGTGCTTACGGCAGCTCTGGGCAGCTCTGGGAAGCTCTGGCTGTCAAGTGTCAAGTGTATAGTGCACTGCAGTGAAAGTGTTGGAAACGAAAAGAAAATTAGGCATCGCGCGTAACCCAGTCGGGCGTCGGCCACCGCACCGCTACGGACAGGGGCGGACGAGAAGGAGGTCAGTTTCTCAGAGGGCAGAGAAGAGTGGACTAGCAGACGGGGGGTGGTCCGGAATAGGATCAGCCGCCACCCAATTGAATGTAACTGCGGTAATGGATCATATGCAGTACCGCTGCACATTCACACATCCCCTGCTGGGTGACACAGTGGCGCGTGAACGTGAGTGTAGAGAATCGCTGTGCATACACATGATGCACGATAGCGCCGCAGAGCCTCCCGATGTAGATGTAGGTGTACATGGCCACCGCTGTCCGTACATCTCCCCTATGTTGTAGAACATGTTCAAGTGGTACAAAGGATGGGTTGGTAGATTGTGTTCAAGCGGTGCAAAGGATAGACATGTGCAAAGGAGACAGGGGGGGGTTGCGCACAGCAAGAATGGTGCTGAACATGCCGGCAATGACGGCGAAGGTTCGCCGGTTCTCGTCGATCACGACCTCAAAGTCCGAGTCAAAGAGGATGAACGCGACCAGCACGAGGCAGGCCAGCGTGCTCAGCATGACCCAGTGCAGCGCCGGCAGCGTGGACGCCGCGATGCCACCACGCCGCGAGTTGGCCTGCATACACACACACACCGCT
The DNA here is from genome assembly GCA_024500015.1 of Ulva compressa. Classification (NCBI taxonomy): domain Eukaryota; kingdom Viridiplantae; phylum Chlorophyta; class Ulvophyceae; order Ulvales; family Ulvaceae; genus Ulva; species Ulva compressa. The sequence goes on along the minus strand of JALKAD010000043.1, from coordinate 24,538 downwards.
GCATGCACACACACCGCTGCATACACACACACCGCTGCATACACACACTGCATACACACACACCGCTGCATGCACACACACCGCTGCATGCACACACTGCTGCATGCACACACCGCTGCCCTTGGGGTTCTGCTCAGCACGCGCAGCACATCGGCGCACGTTGCAGCGAAATTCAGGCGCCGGCGCGACTCTGGGGGCTGGATTACTGGAACAATTTTGACACGTGCACTTGACTCGCAGGGTGCTGCAGCCGTTGCAGTTGCAATATATGCATGCATGCCTCCAGATGACTGCACTGGCGCGCCATGGCGCCGCGGCGCAGCTCTGCAAACCCGTGCGTGCAACGGAATGTGGTCGACTGACAAAGTGAACCACGGCTACGGGGGAGGGGAGGGGGCAATGCATGACGCGGCGGGGGGGGGGGGGGGGGGGGGGGGCACGCGTGCAAGCATCTCAACACACTCCACGAGCTTGCTGATCTGCTTCTCCTCGCGGCACTTGAGGGTGAGCAGCGCATCGAAGATCTTGACGATGCTGCCGTCGGTCGAGAAGGGGGAGTCGACGTCCTTGGCCTGCATCTCCTTGTCGATGTACGACCTGTACACGCAGCCTCGTGACCCCTAGTTTTCAACATGGCCGCGGTTTTCAGCGTTGATCTGCATGCGCACTGGTACGTGTGCTCCCCTCTTTTTCACGACGGCAGCGATTCGCAACATTGATCTGCACTCGCACGTGCGCTACCCTGTTTTCCAACATGGCCGCGATACTCAAAACGCATGATCCGCAACCGCACGTGCACTACCTCTCCGCACCCTATCAAACGGCTGGAAGAAGCCGCGGACTGAGCGGCGCTACACATTGAGTGATCGATTCCAAGACTCGCATTGCTCAGACCTCTCGGATTCGTGCGATGTGATGCACACGCATGTACACCCCCGCCCATGCAGAGCAGGGCGATGCTGCTCACGATGCACACATGCATGCATGTACATGGGCAGGTAGGTGTGCATGCATGCATCTTCTGCCGCCGGTGCATGCATCTTCTGCCGCCACACCGCGGCACAATGGTGTGTGCAGCGAGCGGCCGGCGGCCAGCGCACCGGATGTGTTTGATGACGCGCCACCGGAGGTGCGGCTCGGGGATCTCGATGAAGAGCTCCTGCAGCAGCAGCTCCAGCGAGAGGACCTCCTCGCCCATCTCCTGCACCAGCTGCGCCTGCCGGTTGAAGCAGAGCCCGAACGAGTTGCCGAGCAGGATGGCCGTCACGAACGACACCGCCGCGAGGTACTGCGTCTCGAATGTGAGCTCCTGCAGGACCACCGTGATGTTGAGCACACACAGCCGCGAGGTTGTGATACCGATGTGATGCCGCTTGGCTTGGGTTTTCATTGGGATTTCGCGGTTGAGCAGTTCCATGCATGGTAATTTGACCGGCCGACGGAATTCCGCAGAAGGCACTAATAGACGTGAGGTTTGCATTGCGACATGTGTCAACAACCTGGCAACACGATATGCGCAAGCAAGCCGTTTCCTTTAAATGCATGTCAGCTGACACAATGAGCATACACCTCAACCGCCAATGTTTCAAATTACATGCCAGCCCGGTGCTCTGCGGCGTGAGTCTGTCGAGTGATGTACGTGGCGGGGAAAGGGGGGGGCATGCCTGTAGCGCCCGAGCCTCGGGCTCGTTTGCCGCAAACGCCCACAGCACGACGTCATGCGCAGCAGGCCACAGCGTGTATGCGACGAGGCCGCCGCCAAAGGCGCTGACGAGGATGGCAGCGGTGGACTGCAGGTAAGAGAATTGTTGCTCCGGGATCTGCTCGAGGACTCCGCGGGCCTGCTTCGCCCAGCCGTACGGAAGCCACTTTTGGAGGAAGCGGCGGCGGCCGAGGGACAGCGCGTTTGGGGGCCGGTACGCCTTGGAGGTGTCGGGGAAAGTCAGCTTGCGGAGGCGCGCTGCGGCGGTGGACGCGGCCGAGGAGGCCGCTTCGGTGAGGTCTTCTGCGACGGATTTGGACGCGTCCACGACCTCATCGGTCGTTTTGTCTAGGGAGGGGAACGGGGCGCCGTCGACGGTGGAGTTGCCCGCGCTGTTCTCCTGTGCGCTTCGCGCGGCAATGACGCGCGGGCGGGGGCGCAGGTGTGGCTGTGGGGGTCGTGCATCGCCTGCATACATGGTGCATGGTGTGTGTATGATTACATTGCCGTATCCATGACACGTTGTGACCTGTTGGAGGACCCATCGGATGCAGGAGTGGAACTCGGAATCATCCAGGGCCTGCAGAAAGTGGAGTGGTTGTCAACGTATGCCACTGGCGGCAGTGGAATGGGGGAGCGGGAGTGAGGGAGTGTACGGAGACGATTGTGGATTGTGGCAGCCTGGGTGGTTCAGGTCATGGCAGCGCAGTTTGCGCATATGTGATCCAACTCCACCAGTTGCGACACGCATGCGTAGACTGCGTTCTGGTGAAGTGAAGGATGTTCACTACGAGGGGAAACAGTCGCGCATGAACTGCTGGCTGCTGGTTGGTACAGACGATTTACATGTTGTGCGTGAAACATACCGAGCGGCGTTCTGTTGGACGAGCGCTGAAGCGCTGCGAGACAGCGTCGACGGAGCTTGGATGAACACAGCATCGTTCTGACATCTGCCTGGGCGAGATAGGCATGCTTGCCGAATGGCTGTGACATCATATTGGACATACATCTATAATGGTTCACTGTGGTTCCAAATGCTCCAGCAGGGCGCACGAAAGCATGCTGGCGATCGATGTCGACGCTGGCCCAATTACTCGCGAATTCGCTGTGCCAGCGCGCACGGTTACACATGCGTGTGTATACGATAGCAAATGCAATACTATTAAGTTTGGTGCAAAGTTCTGGCGCGTCTCAACTGCGCTGGACGTCTGGTCAAGCGCGCTCGGAAGGAACAACTCTGCCACATGAACATGTGGGAGAAGGACATGCCTGTCACGGACAATCCGGGCTACATTTGCATGCAGTGCGCGATGCACGTACCCACATGTTACTGGAGTTCCCAGATTCGCACCTTGCGAGATGGAGCGCGCTCCTACGAACGTATGCAACCTGTGTCGAGCTGCTCCCCCATGGCTTGCTCGCTGCACATGGCAGTGGTGCACAAGTGACATCTAAAAGCTTAGGCGTACTGACGGGCAATGACTATGCCAAGGAGCTTGATCGAGTTGCTTCTGATCTAGAGCGTGTATCAAGAGTATAAGGAAAGACGCGGTCACGCGCACGAACTGATACCCATTCTGATCCTTGCATAGCGCATGTAAAGCCAGGCTGAATCAAGGAATGCAAGGAAATCCGGATTGCGAAACTTAATGCTGTCCGGATTTCGGCTCTGGTCGTCCACGACCATCGCGCGCTTTCTCTGGTGGATTCGCCTGGAGCACGACAACGACCGCGAACTGAAGCCCCCGACGCCACCTGGTCCATGCCGACAATGTTGCATGTTGTTGCCTACCCGGTTGAGGCTACGACTGCCCGCACCATCTGGGACGCGCTGGTTCCTGGTACTGATTTGCTTCGAGATGCACGTGTGGAACACCAGGGAGAGGACACCATAGCTGACCAGCAAAGCTGAATGCAAGTTGTCACGGCTGCCGATGGCCGTGGCGTTGCCTATGGAAATGGCTTCCACGAACAGTGATTTAGGATGGAGACGGCCGCTCCTGCTTCTGCTCTCTCGCGGACGCTGTCACAAGCCTGGAGCTCGCCCTGCGCGCCAGATCGTCGCGCCCTTTGCGTCCGTGTCAGCGGCATCACAGCCTGGCGAAGGCCAAACCTCCCAAGACTCTGCGACTTCCGGCTCTGAAACCTCGTCAGATTCTGGTGCAGAGCGATTCACTAGTCTTGTCCAGCTAGAGTCAGACCCGCTGATCACCGTCATATTCCCTCAATGGATGGTAGAGGTCTACCAAGAGCTGGTTGTGTTTGGCAGCGCATGCAAGCGGCTGTTTCTGCCTGAGAACAGCATCAAGTCCAAGCTGCCATATTACAGGTATGTCTACGAGTTGTGGGTCGTTCGAGGTTGCGTTCTTCACTGCAAGATAGATTGCCTTTTGAACAAGCTACGCATTGAATCAGCACACCCATCACCAGCAAAATTGTGGCGCAGGGAAGCTGTGTCCGACCCAGGCAGCACTGTAGTAATGAATCCAAAGCTCGAAAACTTGATGGAGTCCTACAGAAAGTATGGTCGCTATGGTCGCTTCGTGACATCAAGCACAGTAGATCGCTCCCGGGGACCCCGCTTTGAAATGCCATCTCCTGGCATGAAGACCATCACGGCAGTGGAGGTCGTCTTGACATGGTGGCTTGCAACTTTGTATGTCTGATGGTACGCTTGTTCTTCCCTCTAAACAATGCAACCAGACGAGATCAACCGATGTTGCCTGCCCATGCGATGCATTTCTATGTAACAGCCAGGAACCTGTACAGGCGAATTCAAAGAAATTTCACAGTCATCATCGACTGGCCACTGACTGTGCGTTTGAAAACGTCACTTCGATCTGTTCGCTCGATTGCCTGGGAGACGATCGACTGCATGGAGCATATCGGTTCGGCACACAGAAGCAACCCTCTGTTTCCTTCCTGTTTGGGAGCGGCTGTTCCTTGTGCTATGCCTCTGTGTGGGCTGGCTTGATGGGAACCAGCGAATAATGTGTAACATCTCTGTTGTATGATCAAATCTGCAGCATAGGATAGACCTGCACGTGTTGTGCGGATGGTACATAGTGTGGGCCCTAACCAGCATGAAAGCGACTTACCTAGCTGCAGCAGTGCACTGTAATACGTGCAGGACACGGCCAGTGCCACTGAGCATGTGAACTGGTCTAAGTTGTGCAGGCAATCAGCTTGCTCTCAGATGATGGATGGTCTGGTGCCACATTGATGAGCTCATGTGTCAGAAAGTAAATGTATGAGGTCACAGCCATGTGCTGCGTTCAATGTTTTCCGCCGATGTATGTGACATAGCCACAGCGTCTGTGGAATCTGGTGGCACAGATCTTGGGTGCAATTGTGATGGTACATGCGACACCTATGTCGTGGTGGCCGTGCCACATGCCAGGCTCCTCCTCCGTGTACAGGTTCTTGCATGGCTATCCCGTTGGCAGATAGCCTCCCTTTGACGGTGTTGAAACTATTTGCCACATCCGTTGACAGTGTTGAACCTATTTCCCACATCTGCAGCATATACTGGGTGCGCGCATTGTGCATCTCAATCCGTCCTTTGGCATTGACAGCGAATTACACTCAACAGCGTGCTACATACACAATACATTCCTCACCTTCGACCCATTGACTGGAGCAAAAATTAGAGCAGACAACTACTTTTCATTGCCGGCCAGCACCCTTACAATCAGCGCATGTCGCATGGTGCACAAGGCATTTACAGCACCGTACACTGCATCCTCCAATCTATCACCCAAACCCAGAGTCTGCCCCCATGATACCAGCATCTGCTCCTGGCAAGCTCATCGGATCCGATTGAAGCTTCCACTTTGCAATGGCATCAAAAACCTGCACACTCGCAGTGAATGTAGCAGCAGCCAAGCTCAGTTCCTCCCACACTGGCCGCGTGCGAGCTGATCAACAGTACACACACATCTTGTCAGCTGTCGTCCCCACCGCTATTTGAATTAAAAGGGCAGTGGCCCTGCTGACCACCATGCATGAGCAAAGTGCCTGGCAGCAGCCATGGCTAGCCAACAACAGTCACAGGAGTTGTGCATGTGCCAGCTGGGCGGACACCATGCGACTCACACAACACAAACACTTCGCAGCACAAAACATCACGCACTCGAAGAGTTGGGCTACTGAGTCTGTCTGTCGATGGAGTTGGCATGGTGAAAGGCGTACTGGGGCGTGTGCACGGGCTGGCGGGGCCCACTACGGCATCTTACCTAAATTGTCTCGTGTCTCGGCACAGATACAACTGGCACGCAGGAATAACTGCAGAAGCCTGCTGGTGTGCAGCATACGCAAGCATGATCGGCCGCTGTGAGGCTCAGCAGTATACCACGGTTTGGTGGCACACCTGCAACAGTGCTTGCTGAGGCGACATCTTAGCCCCGCCTGGAATTGAAATTGCCTGCGCTGCCTTGGCCACATAGTCTTCCACCACACCCGCGTACTCCTTCTCCGCCTCGGACTTGGACATGCCCCCCTTCCCTGTCTGGCCCGCTTCGCTCCGAGCCTTGCGGCCGAGCCGCTGGGCCGTCAGCGTCAGCTGCGTGACCTTGAAGAACTCATTTGCAAACGCATCGTCGAGGTCGAACCTCTCAAGCCTTGGAGGTGGCGGCTCACATATCTGTGGCGGGAACACGCTTGGCGTGAGTGGCGGCAGGGGCTGCTCAAACTGGGGCTCGATCAGCGACAACGGCCGCTTGGGCACACCGAGCTTGCGGTACAGGGCCGCGGCTTCCGGAACAAGCGAGAGGTTGAGGGAGAAGAGGGTCCGTTCGAAGAGGTCGGCGGGGTTGGGGGGCAGCTGCATTGCGTCATCAAGGCAGCCACGGGGCCGTGACGACAGTGTTGCCATGTCCGGGATGAGAGCTTTGCTCTTAATGTTTGGAGTCCGAGCGTCGGTCGCATCCAGTTGTGGGGGGTGCTCTGGTGAAACAAGGGTGAATAAACACCTGCAAATTGAGGTGCTCTGAGCTGTGATTATAGTGTGAGCTCATGGTTCCTGCTGGACACCTGCTGGACTGTGTGCTGGCATCAATGTGCACACCCATACATTTGTAGTTCCAACGGCTATGGAACCGGACAATACCATTTGTACATACATCAGTCTGGATTATCAAGGGTGCTCTCAAGTGTCCAGCTAGACGAACCTCATCAGGCCTTCGTTGCTCTCTTTGTCCAGCCAAGAGTCCCCGAACATGGCTGCGGATCCGATAACAAGTACACGGCCCTTGCAAACCTTCTCTCCAACCAGTGGCATGCCCCGGGCGCGTTTGGCGCTAGCTGTCATGTCCTGAGACAGTGCTGCAACACATGCTCGGGGGGGGCATGACACAGTGCCGCTGGACAGGAGGGCAACGGCAGGCTCTTCGAGGCTCAGGGTGCATCCGTATGGATACACAAACTCAGGCATGTCCAAGCTGCTGCGATGACCATCAGTACGATTGACGCTGCGTCCTGATGATGGCTTCTTCCCTGCACATATCCCAAGCCTTCTAACGCCACATCTCCCGCATGAGTCTGAACACATGGTTATTAAGTTGGCCAGTTGTGCATGCCCTCTGAAGGCAGGTGCAGCTACTGTGGTCGTTGTGTTGATATTAAGGTGGCTGAAGCAGGAACTGATTGGAGCCACAAGACCGCATGTCTAAGAGCTTAGACATAACAGGTTTCAGGCTGTGGACAGTATCAAGTCTGCATTGCCTGCACCAGATGACATTCCAATGCCAGTGTGTGTGCTGCTCACGGACCGTCCACTCCCCATTTCTGGCAGGGCCACACTCCCCATGTACCATGATTATCTATAAACCGTTCCATGGAACAGCAGCTTCTGCATTCATTGGGACCATGCCTTGCCGCTGTTCCGAAATGGTTTGGGTAATGGCGCGATTGACAACTCCATCAGGTATGAGGGCTTCTTTGGGATGATAGTACTTGTGGATCATCAACCTCAAAACTGAGTCCGCATTGACGCTGATTCCAAACAATTGCAGCACATCATTGATATTGCTGCCTGTGAAGCCTCCATCTCCGGCCGCCACAACTAGATTGCCTCCATCTACGATAAAGTCAACAAGCTTTTGGCGCTCTGCTGTAGATAGCGACTTGCTGGGGTTCCCGAGAACCAAGACAGCCATGCCTGAGTCAGCTGCCAGTGCTTTGGACAAGGACGCATAACC
>JALKAD010000420.1:0-15700 GCA_024500015.1 Ulva compressa | reverse complement strand
TACAGTTTCCACGAAACGTACGCTCACTCTCTTCTCTTGCGCTGCTCACAGCACAGAGTTCAGAGTTGATGACAAAAAACCCAAACGGGCATCGGCCACAGCAACCCTGCGGACAGGGGCGGAAGAACGGTCAACACGGACGAACTCAAGCAATGCGCACAACTCAGACGACCACACACGCAGCCGGGCCCAACGCGGGAGCCACACAGGCGGCACAGCAACGGGCTCAGACGCGCACAAGGCAGAAATCCGGGAAGCCGTGCCAGCCAGGAAAGCGGCCACAAGGCGACAGCAGAGGCCACGAGCGGGCTGGGCGACACACGAAGGCAGGGCAGCCGCTGGGTGAAGGAGGAAAGGAACAGTGCACGCAGTCAAAACACCATCACACTCGGGCGCAGCCGGAAAAGCACGATCGATGACGGCACGCGCAGCCACGACACCAGCCACAGCGCACACGTCGTGTTGACTGCGGCGCTGTCGCGCTGCAAGCTCGCCACCAGAGGAGGCATGCCGGAGTCTGCCGGCGCGATGCCGGAGCCGTCCGGAGTGCCGGCGGCGGGGGAGGTGTCAATTCCGGCCGCGTCGAGGGCCGCACTGCGATACGCCGTCTCGCAGCTGTATTCGGCTACCTCCACAGCCGCTAGCAGGGTAGAGGCGCCGAGGCCCTCTGCTGCTTGGGCTGTGGCAGCCTCAGTGGATGCGAAGGCCTCGAGCGCGGCCTCAGCGAGCACGCACGCGTTTGCATTTGCCGCTGAGGCGAGCTCTCGGTCTGCTGTCTGCGGCATCTCCACCAGCGCCTGCATGCATTCATCCTGGTCACAGAGCATGGTGTGCTGTAGCAGAGTGTACTTGGAGCGGCCTGTGTGGCCCGGCATCATTGCAGGCCATAGTCTATGTCACAGTGGCCACATGTGGAGCGTCTATGTCACGGTGGCCACATGTGGAGCGCTGGCACCCGGCTGTACCATGAGCGCTGCCAGCGCCAAGAATAGAGATGGCCCGTGACACATATTGATTTGTATCGCACATGGCTGCAGTCAGCTGGAATATCAATGGGGTACGCTGTTGCACCCCTTGCACCCGCCCCAACCGACATGACGCGTCACCAGTCAAAACAGCCCAGCGCTGCGCCACGCATGCACCCACGCCCAATGCTGCAGATCGCACGGGGGCGCTTTGGGCGAGGTGATGCGGGGGTAGTGCGAGGGCCTGGACATGAGTCATGTCACATGACAGGCCAAGCAAACACGCTCGCCATTCATCAAGCACCGCTAGCGTAGGCACGCACCAGGCCAGCATGCGCTTCATACACCTCGCACTCACAAAAGAGACACGCATGGGGGCAGCGCGCATCGCCATACTGCACAGCGTAGTCGCCAGGAAGGTGGGAAGAACGTAGTGACAGAATGGGATAGACAACGCAGGATGGGGACCGCGTGTATTGCGCAACACCAGAGTCCGGGAGGCAAAGCCCCCGAGCGAGCGGATCCCGCAGGACAGGGGGCGGGCGAGTACGTTTCCTCAGGCGGCCAGTGAGGGGCCCGAGCTCCACAGCAGAGACGGGAGCGCCAACACAGCGCTGTTGACGTGCCCAAGCGGTGATACCAGCCTGCATGTCGGAGTTGCGAAGTGTGGTGGGTCCAACCAGGTTTGTTTGAGGACGGGTTTCACCGGACCAGGGATGCCTTTCTGTGCTTGCTCGCAGCTGCCACGTGATGAACGGGGATTGGGTTATTGGGTTTGGTTGCAACCTCTCCGCCTGTTGCTATCTGTACATATTGGGTCCTACTAGCACGTTTGTGCCCAAGGCTTGTGTTATTTGTGCCCCACTGAGGCCGCCGTATGCTGTCTCCAGATTCTCCAGCGCCCGCCGCTCACGTCTGCGCGGTGGGTCAGGCACCGCTGTTTTCATGACTGAGACTCTCTGTGCGCTTGTCAAGTGACCTCTGGGCCTGGCCGTTATTTGTGTAGCTGCGACACGGCGGACTCCGCAGCTACACAAATAACACATCGTCACGGTGTCCCCTGTGCGGAGTGGGAGCCGTGCGTTCTGCTGGAGCCGCAATGCACTCCCGGGCGGTGGAACGCAGGGCCGCTTAAGCGAATTCCTCCGGCGACGCCGCCTCTCGTGCACCGGCAACAGCAGCCATGTACGCACGCAGGGCTTCCACTTTCTCCGCAGCCTCGATGCAGAGTGCGTCTGTGTCAGGGTGCCTGATTGTGGGGAGGGAGGGGCGCGCAGCGGTGTGCGCGAGCTTGTCCGAAGCCCGGTGCATCCAGTAAGAGCCAGGTGCGGAGCTGCAGAAGCGTGCGCACTCTCGTCCGCGTTTGTGCACGTGGGAACGGCGTGCCTGCACCACAGCCGAACGGTACGCGGCGTTCAAGCGGGACAGGTGCTGCCGCTGGGGAGCATCAGCGGGTATATCGCCAGTCAGTGCGCGTAGCGTGCTACCGTGTTCACTGAGCAGGCGCCGGAGTTTGGGCGTAAACCAGGGCTTGGAGATGCCGGGAACCACTGTGCGTTGCCCGACAGTGGACCGCGCCGCAGCCAGGAGCGCCTCCGATACTGCAGTGGCACGCCTATCCACGCCCTCTGGGTCGCCACGTTGCAGCGATATTCAACCATACGCCATCGTACTGGGACTGCGAGCACTCGCGGTAGCGTTTCAGGACAGTCATGTCAGTCAGCTGGAGTTCTAGGCACCATTTAGCAACAGTGGCGCCGCGCGAGGCAGGTTCACACCGCCGCAGGGGCGTGTGCAGTACCACAGGGCAGTGATGAGACTGAATTGGGGCAAGGGCTTCGCGGCGTGCAGCATGGTCCAACGCGGAACAGGTGGGGGGGCAATTCAAGTTAGTGGCAGGGTCAGTTGCTTGTTTGCTTGCTGGCCCGCGCTGTTGGGCTTCTGTCTCTGTGAAACATGACAGCCAGTACAGCATGCATGCCGCAGCATGCTCATGCCGCAGCATGCTCATGCCGCAGCATGCCCATGCCGCAGCATGCTCATGCCGCAGCATGCCCATGCCGCAGCAGCTGTGATCGGCCGAGCCCGCAACAGTGACATGACTCTGTCCAGTCCGAGTTCTTGGTGCACCGGCGTCATGTGCCTAGGTGTGGTCACACGTAATATGGCTGGTGCGGATTTGTTCATTAGAGCCTGATACTGATGGGGTCAGCTCGTACGAGTCTGATGAGTCAGGTCCATCTCCATCGAGGCCTCGCTCGCCAGCGTCAGACCAACATGAGACGTGGAGCAAGGGGCCGAGAGAGGCCACCCCCACATATGAGATCTGCTAGTCACAAGGGGTGGGGTACAGCTCACACGTCACTCCATTGTACGCACCTTGCTGGCGCGCCATGTGCCATGCACGGGCGAATGCAGCCAGGGCAGGGAGCTGCGAATAAATGCCAGCGACGACGGTGTTGCCATCGACCAGGCTGAACGCGTTTTCGAGTTCAAGCTGCATGGTGACTGTGCCTTCGTCCGAGGAGTCTGGGCAGCTGGGGCCATCCCGAGGCCAAGGATCTCATGATCAGGGCCACCAGTGACACGGTCTGGGACCCCGGGCCCGAGGGCAAGCAGGCGCTTCAGGGACTCGGATCAGCGCGCGGATGCAAGCGAGGCGGTTGCAATCTCTTCAGTTTTGGGGCAAGCGAACATCGTTTTAACACGGTTTAATATTTACACGGATATCCGGATTCGGATCCGGACGACAGTGCAGCGCATGGCCAGCAGCACGGGTGATGTCCAGCACGCGAGCAACCCAGTCCCAGCGAGCCAGTAAAATATACAAGGGCGTCGATGAATACGAAGATAGTGATCGGCAACTCGTAGACATTCAAGGGTGAATTCAGAACGCTGGCACAGCGCGCAAGGTAAACGAGTCCCAACCACACCTTGAAGTGACTGCACATGTCAACTGATGCAACTCGTACGTGAGGATCCTAGACTCGAATACGAGGCGTGTGTAGTAGCTGCTGCCTGTTCAACGGTGAGGCTCATCTGCCGGCCATGAATGATCAGGCTTGTTTTCTCAACAGACTTGTTTTCTCAACAGGCTTGTTTTCCTAAAACATTTTACAGTTTGTGAAAATTGCATTGATAAATAGCCTGACAGTCAGCAAATAAGCACTCACATACCCGAACGTTGCGTGCCGTCGTTTCATGGTCGAACACAAGCCACCCCCCCGAGTCACCTGTAGCCTCGTTAGCCTGTCCGCGGACATGTCCGCGGACGTCCGTACCGAGCTACATTTTTCCGCGCGTGTATCATTTCAAAGGCTACAAGTTGGCAGATGCATTTATTTCTGCAACCAAGAAAATATTCTCGATTTGTATTGGTTGCGCGCTTCTTGAATTGATTCGCGTCCCACATTTTTCGCAGCTTCAAAGCACACCAAACGTGCGACAAACGCAGCTGATGCAGTTATGCCCGAACTTGAGGCCTTTTACACGCTTGCAGCGGCAACAAATTATGCGTTTTGTCATTTCTATCTGGTCAGGTAGCGTGTGCGGCCCGCATTCAATGCGCGGCTTGCATTCAATGCGCAGGACCGGTGCACGCGAAAAGGTGTCACAGCGCAGCTTACATTTGGGCAACGGAACGCCACTTTCCGCATTCGATCTGGAAACGGATAGCACAGTGTCACGTAACTCACATAAATCGTCTCACGTCGTACGCGGTCCGTTTGTGCGCTCTGTGTCTTGCCGTGGGTTGTGAGAGGTCGTAGCTCCGAGTCGGGGGGGGGGGTGGCGAAACCAGTTTGGCCGTAGATTCGGGCGCTAGCATGGCCTGCGTGCAAGCAAGTGCGCTACCTGCGCCTCGTGCCGTTGGCAGCCTGTCGGCAAGCATGATTGGACCATTCAACTGAGAAATCGTACCTTGTCGGTGTGACACGACTCGTGTCCCTCCAGCAGAGTGGTGCTCTACCGGGCGGTACACTGCGCGGGCTGACCTGCATGGCATCCATCAACCACAAAGGCATGGCCATGCCAATACACATTGAGCGATTGAAACAACAGAAGCTTCAGGCGTCACCAAAGGCCGGCCGCAAGAGCGGACAAGCAGTCGAGTCAGAAGATGGCGCCCGGCAGTGCCCACTCAACGCAGGCAGCCAGTTCGCCCCACGTGCAAGTCTGAGGCACCTGCCCGCACTGCATGTGGCACGACCGCCGCTGCTGTCGTCGGCCCCACTGTCGCAGCCGCGCAGAGTGACAGCTGCGCCACCGTGCCCACAGGCCGCGGCGCCCCTTTGGATCTGTTGGTGCGGCTGCCACCTTTGCCACAGCCTGTGCTGGGACCGGCGGACGATCGTCCACTTTCCATCCGAGACATCCGCGCCGCCGCCCTGCACAGCTGATTGATATCGCGGATTAACGCGCTTCATGCATGAGCTCGAGCACCACTTACATCGATGGTCTGGACTATGCCGTGTCATGGTGTTATTTCCGTATGTGTGGTTGCTGTGGTGGGTGTGTGCACTTTGGAGCCCACGGGGCGCCGGCATTCGGCGTGCTGGGCGAGGCAATGCATGTGACAGTTGAGGCGGTGCGCCATTGTGGAGACGGCGGCCTCAGTACACGCATGCATGCGGCAGTGATGTGTGCCGCAGCCGGGCGCGCCGGGCGCCATGTTGTGTGATTCTGGTGGTGGCAAGGCGGTCAGACCCGGTGGTACGGGTTTGTGTGACAAGAGCACGGGAGCGTTTGAGAGCGCCGCGCACGGGCGCGACGGCACACCGTGCCGCACTGCAGAGTCAGCACACGTGCAGCTGACGAGCAGAGGGCATTCAACGTGTGTCGTGCAGTGTGGCTCAAGGCAGGCGGTTGCACCGTGGCGGAGCGCGAATGGGCATCGCCCATCCGCCTGATGGCTGACGCCCCCAGCCGTTGTACAAGCATGATGGGGGGTAGCCTCTGTACCCGGCTCTCCGTACACATGGCTGTCAGCATCAGCGTCAGCATCGGCAGGATATCCTCCGGCACCTCCTGCGCATGCTCAGCCTGCTGGCCGTTCGCAGCAGGCAGCGCAGCAGCGTCCTCTGCCGCTGCGCCCAACCCGGCACAGCAGCTGCGCTGGCCGCCTGCATGTATGCGGTGTCGTCAGCCCCCGTCCACCGCTGCGACCGTCATGCAGCTGATTGTGCACAGCATGCTGCCACCGCTGTGCGTACACAGCGTATGTACACAGCAGGAGCGGTCACAGAGCACCTCATCACCACCGACTCAAGATCAACTGGTAGGCGTGTCATCGTTTCATTGCCAGCACAGAACAGCACGGGCAGGTCGTAGCGAGTCCGCCAGCTAGCTTGCACGCACATACTGTGAAGGCATAGGCGCGTTGTGCCAGTCCGGCGGTGGCGCTCGTGTATCGGTACCGGTGGCGCTCGTGTTTCGAACAGACACCGCCGAGCGAGAAAAAAACTGCACACACTGCACACGCAGCACATGAACTCTGCCATATGGTGGTATGTACTGCTGATTTGGATATGATCAGCATGCAGTAGTGCTGCATGCATTGCTCTGGCCTGGCTGATGAAGTGAACGCTTCTGTACATGTGCATGAAATAGGTCACAGCTAGCCTGAATACAAGTGTCATGACATGGCCAGGCCAAGTGCACGAGAGTGACCTTGATGTGACAAACAGGAGTTTCGCAGATGTTCACATCAAGCGGGGAGGCTGAAGGTGTTGCCTGCTGTCAGATACTGCAATTACACGATTAGACTACTAGCCTGATAACTGCATGCCTAGCTATCCTCTGGAACTCTCAACACTCCCGCAACCACGCACTGTACACTCGCACTGTCAACTTCATTATTTGATGACCACCAGCTGCCAGCCAGCAGACCCCTCCACATCCTCGAGAGCAACACCCGCAGCTTAGTTGCGGCCGTTGGAGCGGCGGCGGCGGTTGGCGATGAGGGCTGCGCCGCGCAGGCTGGTGAAGCGGCCGCGGCCGCGGGTGACCTTCTTGAAGGCGGCGAGCTTGCCGGTGACCTTGCCACCGCGCTTGCCGCCGGTGCGCTTGTTGCCGCCCCTCCTGTTGTTCTTCTTGCTGTTCTTGTTGCCGTTCTTCTTGTTGCGGCGGTTGTTCTTCTTGGGGCCGCTGGACTTGTTGTTGCCAGACTTCTTGGTGGTCTTTGCGGGGGTGGTGGGGATGGGGGGGGTGATCTCAGTGGTGGCCGCGGCAACAGCAGAGCAGCCGTGGAAGGAGCTGGCGGTGGCGTCCACAAGCACCGTTGCGATGGCGGAGGAGGTCTTGGTGACGATGTGGCGCTTGGTGTCGGCCAGCGTGAAGTAGTTGCCTGCAGCAGCACCGTGTTGTGTCAGGCCTATGCCAGTGGCCGTGCGAGGCGGCGTGTGGAATGCACAAGAAGCTCAGACTGGGCATGTGCTACTGGGCGGAGGCAGACTACAGTGGAGCCCTGGTCGTGAGTGGTGCGAATCAGTCATGGCACGTCGCACAAACGCAAGAGGGGGCGCACGGGTGCACTGGTGCTCCATGGCGTCGACTGTTGCCTCTGCAAGGACAGAGGCGATTGCCAGAGAAAGGGACGACTCGTCAATGTGGCACTTGTGGTAGCACTTGGAGGTGGAGGAGGCGTAGCCCTTGGCAAAGGCCACAGCGACGGCCTGCATGCGTTTGGGTGTCAGGCGGGCTGATGGGCGGAGAGTGTGTGTGTGTTTGTGTGTCTTGTAGCATGCGACCAGCAGTGCAGGCGTGACGCATGGGGCACATGCACAAGGTCTGTGTGTGTCGATACGCGCGCAGAACAGGGCTATGGCAGGCAGGCCGGATAGGTGGGGGGGGCTGCACCTCGGCGGTGGCGGTGATCTCTGCGTCAGCCTCGAGGCAGCCCTTGCCCCGGCCCTGCACGAAGCAGGAGCCAGAGAGCTCGATGGTGGCAATGGCCATGGCCTCGGCGATTGCCTGCATGCAGCCGGCGGGGGTGAGGCAGGTGCAGCATATCCATGCGCACGCTCGCACTTGGGACGTGCTGAGTGGCAGGCTGTGGGGCGGGCGAGCAGCACAAGGGGCCGACCAGGCAGTCCAGGCGGATGAGTCACAGTCAGCACAGCGCGCACAGCGTGCAGCAGGTCAGGGCGCACCTCAGCCTGGACCTCGAAGGGGCCGGTTGTGGCCCTGTTATAGCAGACCTTGGCGGAGGCGTCAGCGACGGCGGCGGCGAGCGCATCGGTGGCGGCGTAGGCCTCGTACGCGTTGATGTCGAGGGAGCACTCGGCGGTGTTAGGGTCCTTCTTGTCGCCCGCCTTGGTCTTGGCCTTGACGCTGCCGGAGCACGAGTCTCCGTCGGCGTAGGCGTCGGCAAAGGCCTTGGCCATGGCGACGACGGTCACGCGCTCGACCGACTTGACCATAACGGTGTAGTAGTCGTCGATCGAGCCGCCGTTGGCGCGGCCCTCAAACTCGATCTCGATGTCGGCGTTGGCGATGAGCAAGATCTTCTGGATGCTCTCGACTGACACCTTGCCGCGAGCCTCGCAGACGGTCTCGCAGTTGGCGGAGTCCGAGACGGCGGTGGCAAAGGCCTTGGCGACGGCGGTGGCCTGAGCAGAGGCATACGAGCCGCCGTTCACGGTGTATCCGGCATTACCTGGAAGGCCGGGGCGGGGGTCAGACTGGGGGGGTGCCGGTGGCATGAGTGGCGGGGTGAGAGCTGGTGCACAAGGAGGGTTGCGGGCGAGGGGCCGGTTTGTGGCTGAGGAGGCAATTTGAACCCAGGTGGGCCCACTCGAGGAGTGCACACGGGAATGGTGGTGCCATGGATGCGCCGGGCGCGCGGAGACAAGAGGGGCAGCAGTGCGCAACGGGGGCGGGCAAGAGGGCGGGCGGCGGCGCACCGTAGGCTTCGCAGTCGGCGGTGACGTCGACGACGGCCCGGGCGTAGGCCTCTGCCACGGCGCGGGCGGAGGCCCGTGCATGGTCCTGGGTTCGGCCGCGGCCCCCACAGAAGTACTCGCTGACGCTGGCAACTGCAGAGGTTGGCACTGTCAGGACGGGGTGGCCGTGGCATGGGAGGCCCACGTGGGCGTGCTGGCAGTGGCTGGTGGTGCAAACACATGCGTGAAGGTGTGCATGTAAATTAATCTTGCAGATACCTGCGGATTAGGCCGAGCTTGTGTGCAGCCAAGGCAAGCTAACTTGCAGTTCTGACCAGTGAGAGGTGCACGGTTGTGCACATGTGCAGGCGGGCCGGGGCACGGGTTGAAGGGGGCGCACAGGCAGCGGCTCCGACCTTGGCGGACGTGGCGCGAGCTTTCGATGACGACGTGATACTGCACGAGGCGCTGCTCTCTGCACACGTGTGGTCG
Source organism: Ulva compressa (assembly GCA_024500015.1). Taxonomy (NCBI): domain Eukaryota; kingdom Viridiplantae; phylum Chlorophyta; class Ulvophyceae; order Ulvales; family Ulvaceae; genus Ulva; species Ulva compressa. Next base: position 6,363 of record JALKAD010000420.1, on the reverse strand, counting down.
AGGTTAGCCTGTCAGAATTCATCAGCACCACCTTGCATGCAGGTTCCAGGAACGGCCGCGACTGTGGTCGATCATGTGCACGTGAGCGTTTGATCAGGCGGCAGCAGGTCAGCGATTGCGGAGATAACGCTTCGACCAGGGCCATGCATGAGAGTATGTCAATGCATGCATCAAGTGACTCCAGCATATCAGACGTACCCCGGACTTCGTGGCCATGATGTGGGTTGGTTGCCATGGCCTGGCCGGCGAGCGCGAGCACAGCAGTGCCGGCGAGGATGGGTTTGCTGAACATGTTGAGTGACCTGCAGCAAGCCACACAGCTCAGCCAAGGCCGCCTCGGCATGCGCGTATTCACATGTGGCTCACACGAGTGCGACGGTCACAGATACTGTGTATCTTCTACCTCCTTGACAGTACACAGATACAGTGCGGAACGAACACAAACCCTTGACATCAAGAGCCTCCTCAGCGCTCTCAAAGGCTAGCGAAGATGCATGGACATGCGGTGGGGCATGTGCTTCGCCGTGCACGGCCGTGGCCGTGATGCGGCGCAGGCCGTCACGAGTGTTCACCACGCGGCGTTGGCATACAGGGCAACTTCTTGCGGGAAGCAAACTTAGAACGGTGTACGTCTCGTCGGGCAGTCTGGCAGTGCGAACTACGTTGCGGACGAGTCAGTTGTGCAGCAGATCTAGAATGACGGAGACAGCACCGTGTCCCGGGTATACGTATCGCATGCGGCCGCAGGCGGTTGAAATGTGTACGCGAGGGGCAGTATCATGCCATCAAGGTAACCGCACAGAGCCCGTTGAGCTGCTCCCCGAAATATGACAACCTAGATTATCCATCGACCTATAGTGCCTACAGTTCGAGTGTTCGTATGGAGTGCACACCTTGGGTTTGTGCGAATCGAGGCAGGTGTCACTACTGCAGTCTTGAGCTGTCGGCGGACGGGTCGATTGTACAGCAGAATGAAATGAATGAAAGAGAGACTGTGAGGAACTGGTGGCGAGCCACGCCTATTTATAGGTGTTCGAAACGCCGAGGCACGCGAACTCTGCACCAAACATTTGCAGACTTGGTGGCGTGTTCGCCGCTCTGACGTTGGAGAACCTCATCATGCCACGCGCCTGTGTAATTGTAGTAAGTTACGTGTAAATCATGATCTCGATGACGTGGCGATCCTCTTACATCATGGCACCACATGATCACAATCATCGCATCGAACCCGCGCTTACGTATACGTAGTCTCCCGAGAGCGCGCATACGTGGCTCCGCCGCCACAAGATACAGGACCTCTGCAGAGCTCTGATCACACAACGCACGCTGCAGAGGCACGCAAGGATCTCCAAAGCTGTTCACAGGTGGCCACGACGATGCAGGATGACAGATTTACCAGTATCAGCGCTGCTTCGCATGTTCTTGTGAAGTCAAATGTACATGGGACTGCACTTCTGCTGTCACTAGATCTGGTTCGGCAGGCTGCCCATCAGTGGGGCCACAGATGAACCACAAATGAACGAGTGGCCATGGCCTTCCGGCGCTGTGTGATTGTGTGTTGCATGATGGTGGATGCGGACCCCCCCATAGGGGCCCTTGCGAGCCTATCTATCGAGATGGGCCCTTTGAAACCCCTGTCCCGCTGTGCACAGCCAGGGCTTGTAATGACAGATCCATTCGAAGCGTGCCAGGGCTTGTAATGACAAATCCATTCCAAGCGTGCCAGGGCTTGTAATGACAAAGCCATTCGAAGCGTGCGCGTGTATTGGTCTCATGAGTGAATGAATGTACAGGTCCTGACTTCGATCGAGTAGGCCTAAACCGAGTGTAGGCCAGAGGGTTGCAATGAAGCGGGTTGATGGGTGCAGTGCTTTCGCCCATCTAGAACAATCCGGAAGCATTTCTGCTTCCAGATCCTCACTTCTTGAGATCCTTCATGATATATAATCCTCGCCGCTCCCGATCACTGCTAGCCGGTCCGGATACGTCTCCAAATGTCACTAGCAGAAGACCTGTGTTGCCTGAGTTGCTAGCTGGGCTGTGATACTGGCGCCTGGGGCGTGTACACGAGTGTGTGTTGTGGATACCTTTCAATCCGTACACGTGAAGCTGCCGGGCCCGAGATCCCCGTCGAGTCCGCACGTTTGCGCACACGGCGATGTGCAGATTAATGATCACACGATAACACATGAATTAAGAACACGTACTCACGTCGCTGACGCCGCATATCGAGCTGTAGTCACTCGTTCCAGATGGCTGGGCTCTCGGCGTGTGTCTACCAGTTAATGCTGCTGACCAGTTGCGCTCAGCTGATCATGAGTGCTGTTGCAGTGGCTCGTGGCTGTACTTTGAGCGCTCGAGCGGTCGCGGCGTCCGTGAACCATGTTCCTCCGTTTGCGTGCTAACATGGGATATTTCCTAACAGGTGTAGGTAAAAGCGAGCATTCTCTTAGTTGAACTATCATTGAGCTGGTGACGGGTGAAGGTATACGACTGCTAGGCTGCGTAACGAATCACCGACGACGTGCCAATCCATGGGATGAGTACCCGGGCTTGCGCGTGCGGCTCCAACGCTCAACTGCAGCGCTGAATATCGTTGAAGGAATTTTGAGTTTGCTTCATCGGCTTGTGGTGACACATTGTCACTAATGTCGCGCTTCTACGTGTTGCGAGCACGCGCAGCTTTACGTACCACAAGCCTGAGCACTGAGCCAATTGCGGCCATGATCTGCCATGTAATAGATCATGAGACTCGTAGACATGGCCTCCTATGCGGATGCTGGCTACCAGGCATGGGCACAGCCGACGTCAACAGCAGTAGGGCAGCATTAGGGCACAGAAGCTGGCACAAACAGGCACAGACACAGGTTTGTAATCAGGAACGGCCAGTTACCCTTACTCGCAGGTGAGCATGTTGGTGCGCACCAATGCGGCACCTCACTCCCCCGATGACACACTTCCAGCATGCCATTGTTGCACCATATTGAATATTCGGACTGGTGCCACTACACTGGTGCCAGTAGGCCTTTAACAAAAAACGTCATGTGCATCAGAGGGCAGGGCACGGTGCAGAGCACATCTGAATACGATATCTGTGCAGGTGCAGGCCAGTTGGTGGAGCCAGGCCGACATGCCTGACAGTGCTCTGATGGAGCCCCAAGCATCGGCTCCGGAGGTAGACCCGGCCTCATGCCAGAGGCACAGTTGACAGCACGCAGATCGGTGCAAGTAGCGCGATCATCACACAATGGTTACATGACTGAGGCATTGCCTGGACACTGGTCATTGGACACTAGCTCTCTCACCCATCACAGTACACTCGCATTACGGGTAACAAATTATTGGTCTTATTCGGTCTTATTTGGTGGCACCTGGATGGTTGCCATCAGCGTCAAACGAGGCAGCATCGCCTCGCAGCAGCAGCAGAGCTGGCTTGCAAGCGGCAGCAGCGCTCGCTTAAGGCTTGCCCATGTTCTTGCGGCGGCGGTTGTTGGGGCGGGTGGGGCGGACGCGGTGCTGCACGCCGGAGTTGCCGCGGCTGTGGCTGCGGCCGGCGGGTCCCTTGGTGTCCTTGGACATGCTGTGGCCGGGGTGCTCTGGCCGCACTGGCCGGTTGGGGCCCGTGGCCTTGCCACCGTTGGGGATGACAGCGTTGTTATCCTTCTTGATCCTGTGGACCTTGGTCTCCCCACTAGCGCTTGCGCTGCAACCCTTCCATCCCGCCTCAGCTTCGACCATCACCTCAGCAGTGACCTTGGCGGTCTTGGTGACAATCTCGTCCCTCATTTTGTCGACGCTGAAGGTGCGGCCTGCAGCAGCCGCTCTCGTCAGACGTGTGGCTACATGCCGGTCAGCATGCCTGCTCGCAGCGCACGACCGCTGTGGCCGGGAACCGCGAGCGTGGTCCTAGATGCATTGTCAGCAGGTTTCATGGCCGCGACGGGGGCTGGCACAGTCATGAGGCGGGGTTTGCAGGCTATCATCACTGAACAGGGCATGCAGCTGTGATGGGCTGTGCCAGAATGCGGTGCAGAGTCGGTGCAGTGGGCACTGCCAAGGCAGTGCGAGGCGGCGGCGGGAGGGCGCACGTTTGCACTGGCTGGCACGAGCCTTCTTCGACACGTCTGACAGCACCTTGGCCACCTTGCTGGAGACGTACGTCTCAGTCATGTGGCAGCGTGGGCCCCAGGGGAAGCACTTCTGCATCGAGCTGGCGTAACCCCTGGCAAAGGCGCCGGCGAGAGCCTGCAGACGATTGGAGAGTGAGATGGGGGCACGATTGGGCGCCGTCAGCAGCAGAGCGTGTGCGCAGCCGCCAGGGGTGCGGCAGTGCGAATTCAGCACAGCACGGTGCGGAAGCAGCAGGATCGCATGCAGGAGGGGCGGCGGGCAGGAGGCAGAGGGCCGCAGGTAGGGGCGGGCCACACCTCAGCTGTGGCTGTGATCTCGGCGCTGGCATCGATGCAGCCGCGGCCGTTGTGGCCGTCGATGATGCAGGTTCCGGACAGGTCAACGACAGCGCGGGCCATGGCGATGGCAAGTCCCTGCATGCGCACGGCGCGGGTGAGGCTGGCCGCAGCAGCTGCGAGGCAGGGCAGACAAGCAACAGTCGGCAGGCAGCCAGGCGGAGCGGCAGTGTGACTCGCGCATCAGGAACAGCGACTGGGGGTGGCGCGTCGGCGGGCGGCAGGGGGTGGGAGTGGGGTGGGGGGCGCACCTCGGCCTCCTTGGTGTACGGCCCGGGCTTGGCGAGGCAGCCGTTAACGGAGGCGGACTCGACAGCCCTGACAAAGGCGTCCTGGGCGACGGAGCGGTCGACCGCGGTGAGGTTGAGCGCGCAGATGGTGGTCTCCGGGTCGAGCACATCGCCGGCGCGGGTCGTGGCCAGCACGGAGCCGCTGCACTCATCGTCGGCGGCGTACGCCGCGGCGTACGCGTTGGCAAAGGCCTCAATCTCGACCTCCTGCAGCGCATCTTGCACGACGTCGTACATGTCGCTCGCCACGATGCCGTTTTCGGCAGAGCCGGCGATGGCGGTGGTGATCCCCACGTTGGCCCTGAGCAGGATCTTCTTGAGGCTTGTGGCGGTGACGCGGCCGGCGGCTTCGCACTTGTTGCATGAAATGGCGGACGACATGGCGAGAGCAAAGGCCTGGGCGACGGCGGTGGCCTGCGACCTGGCGAGGGACTCGCCGTAGACGTAGTAGGAGGCATTGCCTGCACGTGCGGGGGGTGTGAGTGGGTGACGAGGTGCGGCGGGCCCAGCTCGAGACGGCGTGGCAAGGGCAGGCACTGGTGAGGCTGTAGGTGGCGGGTGGGCTTTCAGGGGGGCAAGACGGGGTGGACGGGGGCGGCTGGGAGCGTGTGGGAGCGTGTGGGGGGGTGCGCCATACCTCTGGCCTCGCAGTCGACGAAGACGCTGGTGTAGGCCTCAGCGTACGCCCTGGCGGTGGCGTGCGCGGTGACGTTGAGGGCGTCAGGCATGTGGTCGGGGCCCTTGCAGAAGTAGTCCTTCACTTGGGCAACTGCACAGGGCGGCTCCTGTGAGATGGAGACATGACAAACGCGAGCTTGCCATGACGAGGTGCTGAGCCTGGCGAGTCTGATCAGCGATTGGTAAGGACATGCACAGGTGTGCACACTTGGCGAAGAATGAACCAGACAGCGCGGTTGAAAATGCACGGGCTGGGAACAGTGCTCAGCATGGCGAGCTCATCTGAGGGGTACGCACTAGCAGCCTTGACCTCCTTGGCAGACTTGGAAGCCGCGATGGACGACGTGGTGATTGAGCACGTGGATGAACTCGCTGCACACCAGTGCGCCGTGTCAGTCAGCATGCAGCAAAGGGCAAGCCACTACACTGCAGTGTTACACCACCACTGTGGACATCATCGGCAAAGGTGTGGCATGCAACGCACTCCTGACCTCGTAGTCGTGGTACTTGTTTGGCCGAGATGCCGTCACCTGGCCGCCAAAGGCGAGCATCGCCACGCCGGCGCCGAGAAGACCACTGCTCATCATGATGTCTGACCTGCACACGCAGTCAGGCTCAACACTTGCGATCGCGCTGGAGTAAACGGGCAGCGTGTGCACATGTGTGTTCGCGCCAGGCACGGTGCGCATGCGTTGCTACACTGACAAGAAAGGCAGCACATGCATCCTGTGCGTGGCTGCAACTTCAGCTGAAAATGGCACAGTAAGTAAAAGAGGCCACCTGTGCCAGACATGTACATGCTCTGACACGTGCATCAGGCGATTCCTCAGGTACCAAGCGTGTTCAAACCAGTTTTATTGTCACATGGTGGAGTGTCCGTAGGACTGGAGCAGACACCGACAGTTCACGTGCAAGGGCTGCGAATTCGC
>JALKAD010000419.1:0-15735 GCA_024500015.1 Ulva compressa | reverse complement strand
TGGCCGATGCCCGTTAGGGTTTGGCGTGATGCCCGATTGTTGTGTGTGTGTGGTTTTTTTTCCCACTGGAGCAGGTAATTATAATATCGCGTACTATCGAGTGGTACTGGCGTAAATGAGAATCGGTATGCTCACAACTTGCTGTTGTCGGAAGGTGTTGGTTCGTGTGCTGATGCATGGGCTCAAAATTTTACGAGTTTAGGGAGTGCATAGTGTAGGAAAGCTGAAGTTCCCTAGGCGGCACTGAAGTGCTGCGCAGCATATGCACACTCCCACGGGCACACTCATTGCAATGCGTCATATGAGATGCATGGCACCCGAAAGGCTGGCAGTCGACAGCGTCGCAGAGCGTTCTTGCCATTTAAACGGGTGGACATCATGATATCTCCACACATGCGCCGGCGTGCACGCATACACAGCCTTGGGCAGTCACGTGCACAGGTCGGCACAGAAACAGTAGTAGTGCTATCCGCACCTTCCGCATACGTCACACGTCCGGGGCTCTGAGAGTACAGTCCGACAATGCCAGCTGTAGAGTAATCGCCGTCACCTTGCACGACGCTCCGTGTGATGATAAAGGTGCCACGATCATTCTCTCTGTGCAGCCGCAAGAGTGACTCTGAGGCAGAGTTCGATGTCTCAACCGTGCTGCGGTCCGCTCTGATGTACAGGCTGTCCAGCCAGAGATGTCTTTCCACATGATTCGGTGATGAATCTGTAGGTCTGAACATCTCCCCAGGCGTGATTACCAGGCACTGCCCGGGCAGGAAGACCCGCAATGGCGGTCCTGCCAAGTTAAATATGGCCGGATCTGCCGGCAGCGTGCAGTTGCCCTGCACAAATGTCAACACTTCCACACCAAGGACATGGGGGCCCCATGCCAGGCCTACGTAGTATACTGGTGAAACATGGCGCTGCGTGAAGCGTGTGTGCATCTTTTTGCGCAATCGCACACGTGCCTACTACTAGTGATGCCAGTATCCATATGGAAATATTTCCATATGCGCATGTACGTGCATCAAGTCTTGACCTTCCGGCGGCACTGCGCATGCAACCATGACCATCCGTCATGCAAGGTCGACTTTAGACTGTATGGTGAAGAGAACATTGCATCAACAACTTGAAATGTCAAGCTATGCAAAGGCTGCCGAGGTGTGGCGCATGTTCCGACGAGGAGGGGTGTTGGGTGATATTAAACCACGAACATGGTGACGAGTTGCTGCCTTATGTACCATGTAGTTCAGGCCAGCACTAGTACTACTACTACTCCTGGACCTTTAGTAGGCATGCGCCACGGGCTTGCGCACATGCAGGCATGCCGATCTCGCAGCTGCGTGCCCGGGCAAAACATCGATTTCAAGTGCTGGCCACGCATGTCCATCTGGTGCAATGCTGAGATTGTGTCTCTCTCCTGAACCAACCATGCTGCACAGCATACACAAATATACGCAGCACGTATATATGGGCGCGCATGCTGCGATAATGACACTGCGCGTGAATGGTGTTACCACAGTGCCACTGTGTGTACATGCTGCACGGCAACAACAAGCTGCGCATGCAGCTGCAGCTGCATCAGGGCTTCAAGCACATCTGTACAGCATCCAGTGAGAGGTTGAGGAGAACAAAATTATCGATCCATGTACCCTGCTCCGGTTTATGTGCATCATATGCTTCGGCAAGAATCGGTCTTTCAACTTCGACCGGCGAGCCAGGAGACGCACTGTGATCGACTCCGTGCTGCTGGAGATGAACCCCAAGAGCGGCCCGTCGTTTTCTTTTGGGATAAAGTCTCGCAGATCCAGGTGTTCTAGAATAACAATGTGAGCTGCCCTGGCTTGCACTGCCGCACGCAGCTCGGCCGCAGTCGCAACATGCGTAACTGAGTCATGATCTGGTGCAGCGTGTAGCTGGCGGCCGGCCCGTGCTTGTACGTACGCCATCGGTTCATTGAGATCACCCTGTACAGCAACTGGTATGTAAACAATTGGCCCCTGTAACTTGCAAAATTCCATGCACATGTATGCTTGCACAGCGCCGAGGTCATTTTCTTTGTTGTGTGCGCCGCGGGTGTAACCCAGTGATAGATCTAGGACCCAGCAGCGCCGAGGCAACAGACCAGGCAACACGCAAACAGACAGACAGGCCACCTCAAGCACCAAGGCCACTCTCCGCACGAGCAAATGCCAGAACGAACTAGCGCCGGCACGAAAGCAAACACACACACACACACACACACACACACACACACACACACACACACACACGCTTGACTGGTGTGTCTGGAAAGGCAGCCGTGGCGGGCAGAATCCGCCCGGTTGCTGAGTTGTGAGGTAGTGCGTCGGATGTGCCACTGGCATGACTAGCGCATACCGACTCTGTAACCACACACACGCACGCACGCACACACACATGTCGGAGGATGGAAGAGGGAGGGAGGAGGAGGGACAGGGGCGGGGGGTGGGCGGGGGGGGGGGGGGGGGGGGGGGGGGGGGGTTGGGGGAGCTGGCAGGGCGCAACGGGCGGAGGAGGGGGGGGGCGGGGGGGAGGCCACTGTGTGCTTGTGCCACACAGTGTGCGCGGGTGCAGCGTCTAGCAATAGGCCCGCATGCTACACTGAGCTCTAGATAGCTACTAGCTACTAGAGAGAATATAGCGCACAACCTGCGGGTTTGCACACTCAAACTGCACCCTCAAAATGTGCAGTTTGTGGAAACCTTGAATGCGCCTAGCAGCGGTATCTAGTGTGTGCTTCTTCCTGCTCGATGGTTTCCATTAAGCTGTTGCGGCTCAGCTCTGTGTCAGCTGCAGTGTGACACACCCTCAAGCCGTGGTGCTACTAGTAAGGGAAGTAACACACGCAGCTCACCCAGAGGATAATCAGCATACTAAATCTTGTTTTTGAGGACTGATGTCATCTCGGATCTGCAGCTGCGGGATTCGACTGCCGGCACTACCCTGGCCACACATGCGCTAGCACCTCTGTCCGTTCCCAGTGTGTGCGAATGGTGGCAGCTTCCATTGCTGGTGCGGCTGCGCGAGTGTCTGGCGTCTGTTCGGCTGCGGCGGCGGTGGTGCGGGTGGTGCGCCAGCCTGCGTGGTCTCGGTTGCGGGCTTGGTATTCTGGTCAAGATGCATACGCCTATGTGTGTTTTCCTGGTGATGCCGCCCCAGGGCCCTGCTCCTGTTTTGAGTGTTGCGCGTGCTCGCAGGGGCGCTGTGGCCGATGCCCGTCTGGGCGTGATGTCCGCTTCTTTTCTTAGTGTGGTTACAGCGTGTCGTTATGCACTAGTCATGCCTGTGGCACATCCGACGCACTCAAAGCTCAGCAACCGGGCGGATTCTGCCCGCCACGGCTGGCTACGACACAGGTCTATGTAAACGTGACTGAAGCTGCATGGAAGCAACTCATTCGTCACAGACACTCTCTACGTGCAAAGTAGCGGAAGTCATCGCTTGATCGAGCTTCCGAGGATCCCGAGGCCTAAAATCGCCCCAGCAGGGCAGTACTGCTGCTCAGCACCCGATCGCGATTGTGCGTATACTTGACAATTAATGCATGCTGCAGCAACGCAAACAAGAATATATATGTATCCCTAGCAAGACGTCGAAACAGGAATTTCCTCAAAGGCCCGTTATTCTCTGCGAGAGATGTTTTTGACGGTACCAGTGTCTCCTGCCCGCCCCGCAACGTTACCTAACGTGACGCTGTGGCTACGACAGCTGTTCAGAGGTGGAGTACTATATATCCATCGCCCTCGCGAGATCGGCCGCAGCGTTCGAATTCGGCGCAGTAAACCTGTCGCGACTTGGAGAGGAAGAACCGATCGTCTGCCATAATACAGACGCGAATTACATGCGCCTCAAGGAATATCGAGGTGCACAGATGTGTCAGGATGCTACGCGCAGGCCTTCGCTACATGTGTCCTGCAGTGAAGCTGCATGCACAGATTCAGGCACTCATGTTCGCACAATGCGTCTGCTGCTACTTCGACGAACTAAAGGATCGTTAGCCAAAGGATCCCACCTTTTCATTCTTGCAGTGGTGGCGGGGCTTTCCTGACGCGCGCGAAGTGGTTGCATCGGCGGAAGCGCTGGCCATGGCTCTGGATCCAGATGCACGACGTCGACCGACTGTAGCTACTAGTGCGGTACCGGTAGACATGACGATGACGATGAACAGCCACCAGGAAGCTCTGATAAGAAAGTTTTCTGGCGTGTTCACAAATCTAGCTCCAACGATACGAATCGATCTCGCTGTTCATGATGCTACCTGCGCATGCCTAGACGTGTACGTCGCGCCTGTTCACGTTAACGTTAATACTACTGATACCATGATGCGACAGCAACACTAGTACTGCATATAGATATAGGTGTACCACGTAGGGCATTCCACATCGCCCGGGGCGATTCCGTGCAGCCGAGGATTCCAATCGGGACGGGTTCGACCCCATCATCAACCAAGAATACGTCTCCCCCGAGATGACACCGCGGTACGTACCCGGACGGGCGCGGATTCAGTGACACGGTATAAATAGGATCTTATAACAGTACGGAGTGCTGTACCGCAGCAGCTAGTCAGATTTGCATGCATGACTGACTCACCAAATGCATGATGGGGTCTCAGAGGCTTGCATGCTGCTGCTTGCATGCTGACGGCTTGCTGGGAATCGCATGCTTGTTGTTGCCCTTGCATGCTGTTCCATGGGGTAGATCTCCGGAGATAGAGCCTAGATCGTCACGGTGCCTGCAGCTCACAGCTGAGTGCCTTGCTGATAATCAGCAAGCTGCTCAGGGGTGCGCTCTGATCACTGCTGGCAGGTGCGCAGCGTAATTACGCTAAAGAACTGGAGCCTCCCTAGCCACACTACTTGCGCTCACATACTGCACATGTGTGGACAGGTGGCTTGTGGCCGCGGCTGTGGCTGTGGCGCGCGGCCGTGCGCCCGTCTGGACTGCTGTGGCCGGATCGGCGCCTGCTGGGTGCGGCGGGCCCCAGTGCCTGTTACCTGTGTTTGGCGTGCATGAGGGCTGCGTGATGCTGCGCTCTCTTCGTACGTTATTTGTGTATGTCTGTGCTATGGTATCGGTGCTGGTCCGTACTAGGATTCGCTCGTGCGGCTAGTGGCCTGGAGGCTTGTGGTGGTTTGCCCGTTTGCCTGTTGGCCGCTCTGAAACCTCAGCGCTGTTGAGTCCTAAATCTATCACAGCGTCACACATGTGTGGACATGAATTGCAATGGATATCATCTTCGTACTGGAGTGCAAGCTCGAGTTCCCAGCTGCAGGCTCAATGTGAACCACTGGACCTTGGTCATCATGATAGCTACATCATCGCGCAGGAGCAGGATCAGGGTGATCCCGGTCATCCTGGCGTCTTCTGATCCATGATTGGATCAACTTAAGTTGATCCAATTTATCAGTGCCAGGGTGTCACCAGACAGTGCTGATGCTGCGTACTCCGGCTGCCATGGCCAGTGCCACCACCATATATATCGATATATATATCGATATCGATCACGCGACTCTCCTTTGTCACTGCGATAACTGTTGCTCAGCAGACGAGCAGGTGTGCAGCCACATGTGACTGGCATTCCGGCGAATCAGGCATACCTGTGACCTGCTGGATTTGAGAGACATACAGTGAACAAACCTGATCATGCATATGGTGTCGGCTGTGGCCCTGACGTCCGATTACATTATCATGCGCTCAGCTGCGTCCAGATTTGGCTGCGCGGGGTGTGCCATGTTGCGTTCCAGCAGTGTGGCTGCAAAGGTGGCATTTGGACGAGTCAGTGTATGCCAGATAGAGCAGCGTTCCCAGAATATTGCGGGTGCGTGCAGCAAGTGCATGAGAGAGAGCAGAGCTAGATGAGACTGGACGCGCCCCCAGCAGGAAAGGCAAGGTGCGCAAGGCGCTGCCATCCAGGACTCCAGGTCAAGACGCGAAAACTTTTGAATGCATCGTCCGCCTCCTGCAATTGCGTGAGGGCGAATCTCTCAGTGTCGAAGGCCTGCTCGTCTGCCATGACGAGGACGTCATGGTCCGCGCATCAGGCCAAGAGTCCGACAGGTACAATTTGGCCAGGCTGCGATCGACCATAAAACTTCTGCTGCGCATGCCGCTCTCCGAGGTGATGGTTCTATGATGGACACTGCGGCATGCGTGTGCATAAAGCTGCCCTCTTCCCTCGGAGCTGCGTCATTGTGGATGTAGATGGCAGGGGCCCAAGCCAGTGCCGATCCATGTCAATGAGGCCTGTGGCACACGTGTGCAGCCAGGCGTTGCCGGCTTGGCGCAGGCAGAAAGTGAAGCGACTTACGAAGCAACCAAATGCGGCTGATGGGGATGCCGTACGCCGTATGCCGGCCCGGGCATTTGACACATGATCATGAGGGGTTGCAATGATGCGCGGTAGGCTGGGCTGGGATGTCAAGGCCGTCATCCCTGACGGACGTGCAGGCCTTTTCTGTCTCCAGCTTCATTCTGTAGCTTCCTTCTGCATGGGGGCAGGTCTGAGGTACCTGTCCAGCGTAGAGTTGGTGCTCTGGCAAATCGGCAGGCGACATGCACAGCATGTGATGACCGGTCATGAGAGACCAGAACGGTGCAAGCAGATTCTTCCCGGGCCAACCTACAATCCGCTGCTGGCATGCTGCAGACCAACTGGCCCTTCATGCCAACAATTGAGTAAGCTGCAGCCATCAACGTAGCTAGCATGCAGCTGGTGCTAGCAGGTGCACATTGACAGGAAGGACAGGACGGGCCGCAGCACAAAGACGACGCGCATGCAGGGGTGGGTGATGCCGACGCAGAATTCGAAGCAGGTGTGGTGCCAGAGACGGACAAGACGCGGATATCTTGAATGTTTTACACAGCGGTGAAATCCGCATTGCGGACCTAACCGTGATTGATCCTGTAGCTCAGACGTATCGTAGAGTTGCAGCCCACACGGATGGCGGGGTCACTGCCAACCGGCAACATGAGGTTGCATATCGTCGCTATATCTTAGTAATGCTTTCCTGCTGTTGCCCCCGCTGCCGGGCTCTTGCGTTCATCTCCGTGTAACACACAGAGCACCGCTGCCATAGCAGCTCCACACCTCGCCAAATTTTACACACAGCGTGATCTCAGACACAGAATGTGCCAAAGAACGTCTGTGCCTGACACTTCGCCTGCTCCGTGCCTATGAGGGCCGGGGGCCGTGGCCCTTCGAATTAACTCGGGCCACGCTAATTGCTTTGCCAAGCAGTGAATCTGGGGCTGTTGCTACTTGTTGCTGCTACCGGGGTTTTGGTCGTCTGATTTCCTGGTATTGCCCTCGCTGCCGGGCGCTTAAGCTTGCATTACTCTCCGTGTAACACGTGCAGGTCACCCGCAGGCCCCGTGCTGACGGAGAAGCGCGGGATGCGGCACCATGTGTTGGCCTCGCTGCTGCATGCTGGGCTCCTGCAGGCCAGAGCTACGTTGATTTCCGTGCAACACCAAATTGATCAAGGCCCCAGCCGCGCCGAGGGAAGGAAGCGGGCAACATAGCAAAATCCGCGGCCGCAAACAGCACAGCTATACCCGCCCTACATGCATGCCACAGTCAAGAATGGCAGGCACAGAAACAAGCCACGAGGAACACCACTGGCACTGGCACTTGCAGCCGCTGGTAGCCAAAACACTGTGCCATAGCATTGTGACCTAGGCTGACAGGATGGACTCCACATGCAAGCATCAAGCGCTGCATACCACGGCGCTTATAATTAGCTACAGTCGGCTAGCCTTAGGCTGCAGCAGGGCGCGTGGCCATGGCGCCAGCCTGACGCCCACTAGACCAACTGCCATTGGTGCATGTGCATATGCATGTGCCAACCTGACTCCTTTCGGAAAGGAGTACTAGTTGCCGGCGCCTTGAGCTCCTGATCCAGACCTGCATTCCTGCCAGTGTCCGAAGTCAATACATACTGCCAGGATGCGATGTCTGACCTGTCCACGTGCACAACCCTTTGCCGGGGCCACAATAAGGCCAATATTGACTGATGTATGGTGCAAAGTCCTGCAACGCGGACTTCGGGGGCTGGGTATTCGCGCTGCCAGTCGCTCCACAGGCGCTCATTTCTGTGTGTGCACTTGCAGTCGACGGATCCGCTGCATCGGGGCGGGCGGCCGTAATGCTGGTGATGGTACTTGTGTTACTGAAATCTATACCTCGGCGCTGCTGAAGCCTGGATTTCTGTCTCAGTGTAACTTAAAGGTGGCTGCGACAACTGCGACGAACACTGTGGCTGCGTCCCTCCCGCGAGCCTCACTCAACACAGCCTGGCCCAGTGCGGGCTGTACCGTTTGACAGCGGCACACGTGTGCAACGCTACCCCTGCCAATGTGTACATGTGGCGCGCAGGGGCCAGCGGCAATGCCTGTCTTCTCGCATCTAAATGGCCATGCCGAGCCCCCGTGCGGTGGCTGCGCTTGTCCTGGGCCGATTACCGGGTCTTCAGTGGACCACGTGGCCGTGGTGGCTACTGCTTGATCTGTCCAGACTGTCATGGGGAAGAAGTTGAGAGGGCCAGAAGCATAGGTTGTTCTCTTAGCAAGTGCCCTATTCGCTCATGGAGCCCAACACAGGATAGCATGAAGATCCATCAACTCGCTGACCAAGTGAGATGTACATGTGGTGAGGACTTACCTGTCGAAAAGATCTGCCCAGAATTGCACCGTGACGGTCAGCCCTGTTGGGGGTGTGCGCTGTTGTGTTACACTGTGATAGATCAAGGCCTCAGCAGCGCCGAGGGAACAAAGCAGGGAACAAAACAACCGAACCGGACAACAATCACAAGCAGCACGTCCGCCGTCCGTACCAGCATAATCCCCACCCATGACATGGATCCCCGCCCATCATGAACAGAAACAGCAGCGCACACAAACATATTGCATGAAGCGAGCAAGAGACCGCCTATGTACATGCTATGCACTGGCACCAGGTGCGAACGCATGCATGCATTACCAGTAAGGCCTTCACATCCAGGCCTTCACATTCAGCGGCGCCATGCGCGTTGTGAGGAAGGCCAGCAGGTGACTCCCCGCTGTGGGGCCCGCTGCGACCGTGAGGGAAGTGGCATGCATATGAGCGGCTGCACGGGCTCCCGGTCACAGGCGGGGGGCTCACCTCTGGCCATGGGTGCAGCCGCGGCTCCTGAGGGCGTTGGGAGCCTGAGGCATGATAGCCGGCCGGGGCTGCCCTCGGGTGGATCCGCCGTTTCGATGCAAGGGGGTTGTCGTTACTGGCTGTGCACGCCACTGCATCTCTGACTGCCGTGTGGGCGCGGTCTGAAGGCAGTGAAATTTCGCGGCTTCCCACCACCTGGGCTAGCCACGCGGTCGGCGCGTTTGCAGCGCCTGCAAGAGCGCGACTGCCAATCAGTGAATGGGTTACCCGCTGCATACATCATGATGCTATATGTACCGCTTTAGCCATGATCTACCACGTATGGTGGGCTGAATCGAGGTCTGAACAGCGCGGCTTATCCGCAAACAAGCCCTAGGCAGTCACTATAACCGATCGCTTACAGAGAGCGAGTTCGTAGCACCAGACAAATTCAGGCGCGATGAGCCAACACTTGATTGGCATTACATGTTTCCTATCGCTCGGGCTGTTGGCGTGGCAATCAGGTGGCGCTTGCGCTGCGATGTCCACGAGGTCAGTCGCGTCCGTCGCCACAGCCAGGCAGCTCCGAGAGGCGTTAGAGCTGGGTGTGCAGCACGTGGTGATCAATGAACATATCGACATGACGGATGCCTCGGATGCCGGACAGCAGCTACTTCCAGACGATGGCGTGCTCGCAATCCGTCCACCTGGCGCAATCCGTCCACCTGGCGGGTACGGCACGCAGAGCATTCGGGTGCGCAACATGTACAATATATATCCACGTGCATTTGTCTCATTATTCGTACACGCGTTTCAGTGCAGCAGACGCGCGCCTGCTTTCTGGGCATATCCACGCTGTTCGACAAACAATGCGCCCTGCAGCTGGCGTGCGCACAACTTGAAGGCGATACGCTTTGAAGAGCTTTAAATTTGCGCACTGTGTGAACGTTCAGCACATGCGCATGCATATGTTCGCACTTCAACAATATATGAGCTTGTGCCTTTCTTCACGAGCTGCTCCACCTGCTCGGCAGATTATGTAGTGGATGTCACAGTGCACATTTCGCCACATGGTATGTCGGCGCAAGTTCGTTCAGGCGTTTGCTCGTGCGGGGAGTGGCCTTGGTGCTTGCGGTGGTCTGTCTGTTTGCGTGTTGCCTGGTCTGTTGCCTCGGCGCTGCTGGGTCCTACATCTATCACTTTGTAACACATGGTATGTGGCAGAATGTCGGTACCGATGCCAGCGCGCCGGCGACCCTGCAGGACTTTAAACAGGTCGGTAGCTATAGGTGCTCGAGGTAACCCACGGTCACTGCAGTGCACTGGCGGTCACTGGCGGTCGTGATCAGCCACGGTCGCCGTACGCGTCGGGCGGGGCGCGTGCCTACTTGTGGGCGTCTCCTGGCGTCAGCTGACGCGTCTGACGGTAGCTTCGGTGTCAAATTAACGGTGATAAAAACGTACGTACCTGGTATGTGCTCACCTCGCGGAATCCAACAACATCTGCCGGAATACGGATTTCCGGGTCGGAGGCTAGAGCTGTATTTTACAGTTTAGGGCCCATAAAGTCAATTTTAATGCCCTTAAAATAAGCCCTTTAATAAGCCCTAAAGCGGATTCTGCTTGATTAAAGTCTGAGCCTTAAAGATGTTTAGCTCGCACCACGCTAAACTACGTTACACTTCCAATGGAAGTTTTTGTCGTTTTAAGCGCACATTTACATATGTTTCGGGAGCAACCGAGGTCCCGCGGGACCACCTTACCCCTTGTCAACCCCTTGTCAGGGACTTCTCAGAAACAATGACTGACAACGAAGATGATGGAATCAAGGCAGTGATCTCTGCAGTTGTCAACTTGAAGCATCGATATCAGAACATGCCTGAGGTTTCAGCGAAGAAAAAACTGCTCGAGGCTGGTGTACGAGCATTCATTCAAACGCATGTTAAGAAGACGATATCCGATCTGGGAATCAATGAAGCGCAGTTGGATGAGGTTGTGGAGACTGACAGTCCTGCAATGTTTTGGCAAATACAAGTCATGCCCAGCTGCATTATCAGACACGCTGCCCTCAGGGTGTTGTGCGCAAAACCATAAAACCATCGTCCATTGCTGTAGAGCGGCTATGGAACCATTTTGGGGACATTCTTACCAAGAAGCGCCGCTCCATGCACAATGAGATTTTGTGCAGGTTGATCTATGTGAAAGTGAATGCACACATGGTGCCAAATTATTTGTTGAAGACTGCAGATCCAGCAGTTGCACAGTTTGTGCAACATGCTGTCAGTGATGTACCAAATGACTTTCTGTCATGCGTACAACAAGCAGACGAGGAGAATGAGGCAGAGATTGAGATTGCACGCCTGCTAGCTGGCCCAAGCCAGCCGGTGAATGACAGCACGAGTGAGGATGAGGTTGCCCATGATGGAAGCGTGGATGGAGATTAGTAGGCATGTGCAATCATGTAAAGTGCTGGTGTCAATCTGTCATGCACTGTCATGCAACTGGTGTCATTCTACCATGTAGACAGTCTGTGCAAGCCAGGGCCTTGTGGCTTGACACCCAGATTCCCAATAGCCTCACACCTGCAGAGAGCAGCCCAACGTTGATTGTACACGGCTTGTGCATGCGCACATGACTCATTCGGACTTGTGAGCAAAGTTTATCTAAACAATCGCTAAAGCGTGGTTCTGGGTCAACTTAAATAAACTTAAACATGCTTTTGGCACTCCAATTTTAAGTTTGGAAAGTATTAAAAAAATGGTTTGTTGCTAGAGCTGTTCGAGTGCTCCACTAAAATACAGCTCTATCGGGGGCTCTCCGCAGCTGTCCAGTCCACGTGTCCAGTCCACAGTCCACGCGACTGCACGCCCGCCCTCAAGCTTGCTCTGAACGAGATAGCCGATCAATCAAACAATATTGTTTGTCTGTTCGATTTCCCTGCTCTGCTCCCACAGCGCTGCTGAGGCCTGCATCTAGAGATCACACTGTAACACATGCCATGGCCAGGCCTAGGAGTGAGACAGCCACCTGCCGAGAGTCACCGGCCAAATTTTCTGTTGCTGCCTCCTGTATTCATTTGAAGGCTGGTTGGACCTTGACCTGAAACAGAGTAATGCAGCACTAGTGTCATCCTGGTGGCTATATCCATCCCAGTTGTACCCACGCATTGACCTGTGCAGAACCCGAATCATCTAATTACAATGTAGTTATACTGGGCTGTCCCTGTTGTCCTGCATGTTCACATGATGCAGATCAATCATGTGCCAGCATGCAGCTGCCACCACCATGACAGGCATACCATGACGACAGCTATTTCTCTTTCTCTCTCTGCACGCTGCGCTTCCAGTTGTTAACATTATCACTCACTGCGTATATATCATGGTGCACGTCACAACCAGTGGTCGGCGAAACTGCGATTTGTAGCAAAAATGCTACAAAAAATAGTTTTTTTGTTTTTTGTAGCAGAATAAATAGTATTTTTGGGGCCCAAATCGCAAAATTATGCTACAAGAAACTACCCCCAGTGGCCACATGTAGCAAGCGTTTGCTACCAAAAACTACGGTTGGCGGGCACATGTAGCAGAAAGTCTAAGCTATTTAAGACGTCGCCGGAGGCTCGGCAGTAGGCATCATGGCGTCCGCATCGGGACGTTCGGACGAGGCTGTCAGCGAGCCAGCTGCTAGTGGAAAACAGAAAACCCAGTTGCGTGTACCAACGGGAGTATACAAGGCTTTGTTTGGTAATAGTACGTTGTGTTTCACTTCGCCATAAAGCGTCCGATTGGTATCTCGAGATAGACCGAAAGGTAGCACGAACAAGAAGCACGCAAGTGATCGCGCGCCAGGCAAAGACGTCATCCCAGAGCCGACAGCGATCGAACCAGTCCATAGCGCACACCAGAACGAAGATGCAGTGGGTGGTGATCTTTCAGAGCTGGCAGAGCAGGCCGTTGCTTCTGTGGTAGACGCGGAGGCTGATGCGATAGCCCCGGCCGAGGCTGCTGAAGGTCGTGCGAAACTTGCGAAAATAAATTTTGTTGCATGCATCCAGCCGAAGTAGCAAACAAAAACTACTAAAAACTGTTTTCAACTGAAGCAAGTAGCAATATTTTGCTAATTCGACCAAATGTGCCCGCCGACCACTGGTCACAACCCCAAGAATTCTGTTTCGAAAGAGAAATACATGCTGCTGTGCACACGCGCTGTGACTCGATGCTGTGCATGCTGCAGGGTAACTGCTCCGCCCCAGTGGAGCCCCTACTGCTCGAACCGCCGCCAAAGCCACACCAGTGCGTGATCACCGGACATGCGCCCTTGGTCGACATACCCCCGAGCGCCTCCGCCCTATGGCTCTCTTCTCTGTACATTCGGCTCGCTGGCCCGCCCCCGGCGCACTCTGCCCTCGTCTCCACCAGCGCCGCAGATCTGTATCTGACAGATGTCACGCTGGTCGGCACCAAGGGTGGCTCGCGCGGCATGCATGTTAACGAAGACTGCAGCATTTTCATCAGTGGTGTGCTTTGCGGAATTGACCTGACCGACTGCGACGTGCACACGTCACATACCGCAGCTGGGTTCCTACCAGGCCACTGCATCAGGCTGCGGGCAGCTGCCCTCGAGGACATGCAGCTCATGCATCTGTCGCAACACTCTACTATGCAGCTGAGACCAATCTCCTCCAACACAACGCCGGCCGTGCATGTATGGCAGGGTGCAAGGTAGCGCCAAGTACCATCATCACTGTATGTCGGACACATGCATCAGGCCTAGGGGTCCGGCAGCGTCCGGCTAGCGGCCGGAACAGAATGAGCATGCATGCGCGCATGGCGCACCGGAGTGCCTCGGTACCTTGTGCACACACTGTATCCAAATGTACTCTTCTGACGACAGTGAACATGTGTGCCGCAGGCTCTCACTTCTCAGGCTTCACAAGAGAAGTCGGAGCGGCCATCGTGCTCGAGGGCGGCGCGCTTGCGACTATCGTGGACACCACTTTTGCCGACAACACCGCGCTGTATGCTGGACCCGCAGTGGGACTTTGCACGACGCGTGCCAACAGCACCAGGAGCGGCGCCGCCGCACGGTTACACAACTGCCGGTTCACGGGGAACGCAGCGGTGCGGCAAGCTGATGTGTCGGTCGAGGACGAGCAATGCCGGGTGTACACAGACACCGAACAGCCATCCGTATGGGATTTGCAGCGGAAGTGCAAGCTGGGGGCATGGCCGCTGCATGTGATCCCATCTAAAGCTGACGGCGGTGATGTCAGTGAAGCACAACAGCCACCCACAAACGTGTTTGCCGAAGTGGAGGCTAGGGGGCGGTCTCTGCCGCGTGCGCATAATCCCACGTTCTTGCGGATCGTAGGGCAGCAGGCTCAGCAGTCTGGGATGGCAACCCCAGTGTTCCGGCCGTTGCCAGACGGGGGTGCGCTAGAAACAGAGAATCCATACGACCATCTGGACGGTCTGCAATTCCGTGTGAGTATCATATCGTTGGCCGTGGCGGTTTCTTTCGTCTTGCTCTTCACCGCGTTGTGTGTGTGTATATTCCCGTGTAGCAAGTCAGTTGCCAACCCTCCTAGGCAGGAGGTGCCAGCAGGGAACAAGGCGGGGCGCAAGGTGGCTGTGTCGCCACTGCCACAACCCGAAACGGCTGCTGTGCAGCTGTCAAAGGTTGCCAGTATCTCCAGCCCTTCACTGTATTCAGTTGAGTTGTGATATCAGCGTGATGCTTCTCCTCAGCAGGAGACCGTGAAACATTAGGGCACTCAAGACCGGTACGTGCAAGTGCACATGCACCATGACAGCGGAATGAGGCACAGCAGCATGCAGTTGCGGTGTGTTGTCGTTTGACTTAATGGGTATGTGGTGAATCTTGTGCCAGTGAATGTACATATTTCGACGCTTTGTATCATTCATACTTCAGTGCCAGTCATGGCAGACGCAGTAACAGTAAGGATACAGTAACCGTGGCATCGCAGTGTCAGTGTAATGAGTCAGGCATGCACCTGGCAAGGATACCGGTGTCTCAGGCCAGCACAAAGCACGTGCATGCATATGTGTTACAAGTATGCAGCCCTTCGAGTAGGGGCAACCTGCAGAGACTCTGCGCATGTATCTCAAACTGTGCATTGGCATGCCAATGTCCGCACACAGTGCATGCATGCAAGCACCATCACAGAGGCATCGTTGTAGCGGTCCTACCAAGCACTCAGAGGGGCTGTCCCGTTGCGGTGCGGGAGTCAAACAGGTTGCGCCAATTTGTCAGCACTTGAGCCGCCGTCGGCCTCTCCTCCGGCGCCCGCTGCAAGCACTGCAGGATGGCCCGCCTCAGCCCCCGCAGCTGCGCCACCTTCTCCGCATGCCCAGCAGCGCCGTCCTCCCACGGCAGCACCTCCCGGCCGCACAGCTGCGCCCATATCGAGTCCTTTGTTGAGACGATGGGTGGAAACACGGGCTTGCCAGTCAGGAGTTCGAAGGCCATGAGCCCCAGCGCCCACATGTCTGCGGCGGAATCGGCCACAATGGTGCGGTCGCCACGCTCTGCCGCCAAGGCCACTTCGGGGGGCGCATATGATGGGCTGAATGTGATGCCTACTTCTT
>JALKAD010000418.1:0-15790 GCA_024500015.1 Ulva compressa | reverse complement strand
TTTCTAGATCTCGAGATGTGATGGTCGCACATGTGCGGGTCAGGCTAGCCGGTAGCTGACGCCTGCTGTGCACCCGGCGGCACAATATCGGCGTGTGGCTGTGACGCAGCAGCCGTTGCGCCCGTGTCCTCAGAGAAAGCAGCGAATTGATTGCTGTGATCAGCCCGCGTTGCAGCGCATGGTGCGTTCGAAACAGTGGTCCCGTACCGTCGCCTACGATTATTAATGCCACGAGTGTCCACGTAGTCATTCGGAGCGTCGGAGTGGTGTGTGCGTATGCCAATGTCCCCCTCCGCCAGCACGGCTGCATTGGCCCCATGTAGTGCGTGGCGGCAAGCATGTTGAAACCCTGACACGTCTGCACGGACTTGATACACATGTAGCCTGTTGTGAATGGTCAGGCGGTACATAAGGTTGCAGCAATTGTCGGGGCAGTCAGGCTGGTGGCCCGATCGAGCTGTCCACGTCATACGCAGCAAATATCACTGCACGAATGCCATGCCGCCAGCAATCAGCCAATATAGCCTTTCTATTTATAAACCGCCATTTGTGTATGTGCGGGGGAGAAACAAAAGTACTTGCAGCGGGAGCCCGCTAGCTAGCGGCCGCTGAACGTCTGCAGACGCTCTTGGCCAGGCTGCAGCCGACTCGTCATCACACGCATGCATGTCACGGGCCGACATCTGGTCGCTACAAACATTCCCCCGTGGGCCACGAGTAGGTATCTACGCAGAAATAGCGGCAGCAGTAGCATGTACATGAGGTAGTGGTTGAGTAAAGGTGTCAGGCGACGTCGCGCGACTGTGCATCGGCGGCAAGTCCACGATCCGAACGGCTGCGAGCATTGGAGCAAGACGTGCTCCAGGCATCACCGTTTCCGTGTTGTTGTGCCGGTGCACTGCATACATCAAACCCGCATCAAATGCGTACGCCACGCCCGGGTCTGACAATCTGTACACACTGTCCGGTCGGGAGGAGTCCAACAGATACCATTGTGCATGTGCCCCTTCGACATGCATGCGGACCGCCGCCACGTGATGTGTAACAGGCAGGTGCGAGCTGCTGCGATCATTTTGCGGATGGACGGTAAGAATCACGAAGTCGCACAAGCACAAATCATGCGGTCGCAGTGCGAGCGTTGTGTGGAGGGATACGCGGCGGGAGCGCCCCAGGTGCGGCATGCCTTCAAAGGTGCACATCTGGGAGGAGAGCATGAAGCGCTGCATGCATTTCACTCATGTGGTAGTTACCGGCGGGGTAATGCATGCCGAGACGACTGAGAACTGTGCGCATCAAGGCTGGTGTGAGGTAGCTGGCTTGGACAGCATTGTGAAGCGCATGCAGCAAGCACAATGACGCAACTTGCGGTTCAACGTGGACGGGCCAGGCTAATTGAGACTGCAGGGGATAGCTGGGACAAAATTATGCACACGCACCGCCACGGCGGGGCACAGCTGCCGGCAGCATGCCCACAGCCGGCCGCCGGTCGCAGGAGTAGCAAGGCTAAAAGGGCGCACTCGGCCATATGCTCATCGTACTTGCGTTTCCGAACGCGGCGGGTGTGGACGGGCCTGCCCGCCGCGGGCTTGGCCGGGTCCACTTTGTCACCGGGCTGCAGAGCGTATACCGCGGAGGGGCCGCAGGCGCCGGGGCCAAGTGCAGCAGCAATGCATGCCTTGTGCGCAGAATTCTGTACCAGGAAGCCTGACAGGTGCATCGGGCTCAAGCCTTGAAAGCGCTGGCCATCAGTGCCGTCCGGCACCGGTGGTGCAACTTGAACATACACCCGGAACCCTTTGTACGATGTGACCCGCGCTTTCAGTTCGGTCCACTGCACCCGGTCAGGCCTACCTTGGTTGCGTGCCAATGTCTTAAGCCACCCATCAGGCACAGCAAAGAAAACAACAAACATGTTCATATCACCTTTGTTGCCCGGCATGTCGGCATGGAGGCGGCACGCGCTGAATAGTGTTGTTATATACCAGCACAGCCCCCGGCTGCAAGCACAGACACGTATCATGTGCGCGTTGCAGCAACGCATACAGGCCACGATGGTCTACGGCAGAGGCATGCTCACCCTTTAAAACCAAGTTCTCATCCCTATCAGTAGTCTTCTGTGAATACGAACTGATGTGGGTACGCACATAGGGTGCGCTGTCCGTTTCAGACAGCACAAACTGCACGGACACGGCCAGCCACCTCTTTTGTAAGTCCGTTAATGACTGCTCCGCAACCTCGTTGCCGCCAGCCCTAGCCTGGGCTGGGTGGTCGAGCATGGGCCACATCTCAATAAGCACTGGCTAGTTCTCTGTCGCACTGCAGCGCTAGCCCGTAAGAACAGTGTGTCTTGCTCACCAGGGGCTGGTCAAGAGGCAGAACATGCCCTTGCACCTCTCATCATCGTCCACATGGGCACCCTCCGACAGCACGACATCATGCAGTTGCAGTGCCATCGCCATGTCACGCGAGCCCCGCTCCCAACCACGCACATCAGGTGGATCCTGCAGCAACGTCTGACAAACCCCACGCAGCAACTGCATCCGCATGAGCAGTGGATCCGTCATAAACTCTTTCTTTTTCCATCGTTAACGGGATGGACATGACATGCAAGCAGGGCTGCTGATGCGGACGGGGTTTGAGAATAAGTAGGGCGGATGGGGCACGTGGGCGTGGGAGTTCTCGGGTGGGGCTGGTTGCGGTGGTGGTGGTGCGGACGGTGGTGTGCGTGGCTTTGGCGTGGTTGGTGCGGTTGAGGAGTGCGCTGGTGTGCGCGTGTGTGGATGTGCGGGTGAGCGATTGTGTTGGTTCGTTGTGGCTTTGCGCCTGTGTGTGTTGCTACTTGTTGCTGCCTGCTTGCACGGAGACCAACGCAAGAACCCGGCAGCGAGGGCAACAGGAGGCAAGCAGATGACCAAGACCTCGCAACACATACAAACAACAAGAAAGTGCAAAAGGCAGTACAAATCAGGGGACCTGTGCCTATGTAACGGCAGAATGTAGAATAACACGTCACCAACATGTAAAGGGAGCTGAGTACTGATGTTGGAGCAATGTTCTGTTGTTCAGAGTGGAAAGATTAATTTGAAATCCATCACTCGTCTGTCTGAAAAACCAATGCTCGGCACCTCTTGGCAGGAGCTGGTCCGTTGCTGAGCTGTGCAAGAATGTGCACAGCTCCCATGACCGCTCGTCAGAAATCTTGGCCACGAGGTGAGTGTCTGAGCTATACACACACCAGTACATGTTGGTGTGTGACCGCTCTGCAACTGTGGCACACTAACAGCAGCGCAGCATTGCATGATGAGCACAGTTGCTTAGCCATTCAGTCCTGAATCACCATGGTGCGGTCCAGGTGGAACGGGCTGAGGCACAGCTGCTGTAACACAACTGCCATCAGCGGAGACAAATGGGCCGGCTGACGGTTAGATAGCATAGATCGCTGTATTTGTGACAACTGCATCAGACCACTGGCCCGAAATGCTTCTGGTGCCCGCATGAGTAAGGCTGGCACGCGCTGGAATGCGGAATATGGGTATACGTTCCGGAACATTGGGGAAACATGGAATATGCGAAGTCCTTGACAGAATTCCAATCCGATTTGGGGAATGCTGTTCACTGCAATATTTATCCCATGTACGTAACGGGCCGCGGTCGACCGCAACACATCCAATGTCTGTTTTGTATATGTATCTCGCGGTGCATGGAGGTCCAGTCACAGACAATACACCACTTTGCAAGAATAACGTGCCATGTTGGAAACGAATGCAATAGTGTGAAGCGCATCGCAACAGTGTGTAGCGCATTGCAACACGCAAAGATGCGTTTCTGATCGTACATGTTAATCTACAATTGGCTCAGTAATCGAATCAAAAGGTCTCACTTCTGAACAGACCAAACAGCATCAATAGGCACACATTTCCACAACAGACACGAACTGCAACATTTGAAGCAATACCAACCGCTACGGGACAATAACCAGCTCAACTGCAATGTGCTAGGCTTCCGATTGCACTGCCATTGCAATGGCAGGATTTGGTTGAGCATATGTTGGTCTGCCATGGACATTCTTCATCCGCTCTGCCAGACCCATTTCGAATGGGCCATTTGTACCCAAATTCCCAGGACCAGGAAGGCGTGTCCAAAAAGTATCCGGAACTGACCCTGAAGTATTCCCCTCTGAACCGGCCTTACACAGGAGCTGTTATATTCAGCACTACACAAAAGTGTGAACCGCTATCTGGCTATTCATGAGATGGCACAGGCATGGGAAACGTTACAGAGGTATGCTCCACATGGTGGCAGAGCATGTAGGCGAGCGTGTGTGGCCAAGCTCAAAACGGGCTTGCTACTGATTGAGCTTGCACAGGCATAACAAACTATGACACAAATTCATTGAGTATCCTCAGGCCTGGACAGGTGTATATTGACACGTGGCCATGATACCATGTCGGCATGCTGGCGTGGCGTATAAACAACCCAGGCCAGCCGTGTGAAACAGAAGAGAAGAAGATAGGTGGGCATCGGTCGGTGAGTACATCTGTTACCTTGCTGCTGGAGTCCACCTCCCTCATACCAAATGATCACACCAACTCATTGACATGCATAGGCATTTCATCAATTTGCGTTGAGTAATATTGCTCGATGTCTCTTAATATCTTGATGTCATCATTCCGCACAAAATTGATTGCAACTCCATTTCGGCCAAAGCGGCCAGATCTTCCAATACGATGAATGTATAGCTCTCTACTGTTTGGAAGGTCATAATTGATAACTAAAGATACTTGCTGAACATCAAGGCCACGTGCCCACACATCTGTCGTAATTAGGACTCTTGCTCCTCCATTTCTGAAGTCAGATGTGATTGCATCTCGCTCTTTCTGCATGTGCTAGAGGGCATTCACCACAGTTGGCAGAGATGGAACAAGCGTCCAACATCTTGCTGCGGCCATACAATGTTGACTGTCAGAACAGGCAGGACCACATATCAAAATTCATGCTTCACCTACGCCCAGATTCAGGGCTTGCACTAATTGCTCCATCTGCGCGTGTTCGGGACAGGCATTGTTACTGGTGGGCCGTGCAAGCATGCAGACAGCACAAGACGCACCTGCTGCATATCTCCATGCATGGCCACAACTGTAAAATTCTGCTCAATGAGCTTCTCCGCCAGCCAGTCAACTTTCCGTTTGGTGTTGCAAAATATCACTGCTTGTGTCACTGTCACAGTCTCATAGAGATCAACAAGAGTGTCAAACTTCCATTCCTCTCTTTCAACAGCAACAAAGAATTGTCGAATGCCTTCCAAAGTCAGTTCGTCCCTTTTAACAAGGACCTTGACTGGCTCAGACATGAACTTCGTTGTCATTTCAAGAATCTCGTGAGGCAATGTGGCAGAAATCAGACAGACTTGTGTGTCGGGTGGCAGATATCGGTACACATCATATATCTGTTCTTTGAAGCCCTGATTGAGCATTTCATCTGCCTCGTCCAGCACCAGCGTCTTGATAAATCGTGTACGCAAGGCCTTCTTTCTTTGTATCATGTCAAACACGCGCCCTGGCGTTCCGGACACCAACTGAACGCCATTTTCCAGCTTGCGAATATCTTCTGACAGGCTTTTCCCACCGATGCAAGCATATGCCAACACACTGAGATGATCCCCAATCATTGACACGACCTTCTGCGTCTGTGTCGCCAATTCGCGGGTGGGCGATAGAATTAGAACCTGAGTCTCTCTGCTACGATTATCTACAATGTGGCAAGCGGCTATGGCGATCATGGACGTCTTGCCTGTGCCGGACTGCGCCTGGGCTATAACGTCTCGGCCGGCCAGAATAGGTTTGATAGCGCGCTGTTGGATAGCTGACGGTCTCTCGAAGCCATACTGATACAATCCTCGCAGCAGTTCCTCTTTCAACTCCATTTCTTCGAAGCTTCGGCATACCTTGACCTCGTCGCTAGACACAGCGGCTGACACGTCCTGTGCCCGCCCCCGGTTCTCGTCCTGGGACATCGTGTCAAGCGAGCGCAAAGTGAGAGATTTTGATTCTTTGTGAGTAACAGCGAAGTTGAAGAATCGGATTGGCTAAAAAAATTCCGACCTTGTCAGATCCACGCTATGTGCTCAGTTCAACTAGGTCACGAATGACTCAATCTGTACGTTGATACAGCAATGTCTAGGCACCGGGCAGTGATTGTTCTGAATTGTTGTGGCGCGCCTTGGCGGCTACTGATCTATCGTGATCTGTGCACGGCGCATGCAGTGCTGGGCCCAGCTGGGGCAGTGCATCACGGGCGTGCACGGTTCGTCGAACCTTCCAGTTCGCAACATCGTGGAGTGATTAGGGCCGACGTTTCATCGGTCGTGGCTGTGGGTTGCATTTTCGCATGCATTTGGCCGATCGCGCACAGGCACATGTGCGCACAACGGTGACTAGCCGACACCATGTATGATGATTAGATGCATACATTAAACACGCTGATGTAGCGGCCAGGCGCGCGCTGCCCCGCTTCGCAGCCGCTCTCGCCAGGCGCCGATGGACTTGGGCAGCCCAGTACCTGTGGCGCTAGCGGTGGCTAGCCGTGATGAAAATATGTGTCTAATTACCAATCATTAAGGTCTGAGGCGTTGGCTAAGCTCAGAGCTGCCGTCTTAGCTACCGCCACCTGATTCCAAGGTGCAACTTGCACCGGCCCAACCACACCGAGGCACCAACACGCTGGCCGCCAGTGATGGAAACCTATTACACATAGTTAGGGAATCCTGAGCCTAGCGGCCACCTCGTCGTCGTCCTCATCCGCCTGGGCTGCACACTGCTGTCCAACCATAGCAGTGGCGGTGCTTCCAGGTGCATGGCTGCAGCTGGCCCACGCCTGATCTGACATAACAACACTAATTAGCTACAGAAAATGGATCCAGCTTGGGCTGATTGGTGCCACAGGCGTACAGCTGGTCACGTTTATACAAGGTACGCCATTTACACGCGAATTTACAATATTTACGTGCTCTGTCAAGAATTGAAAATGCGATTTGGCGATTGTAAACTAAACCGTCGAAAATGCCAGCGACGCGTCGCGACCGGTCAAACCGGCCACCCCCTACACCGATGGAGGGTACACAGCCAACCTACCGTAATGAATCTAATTGCTCGTGAATGTCACGTCACGCTGACACTAAAACTCCGAGCAATTCTCATCGCGTCATGCAGTCAGCTGCCAAAATCCACAAGGACGCCCTTGTGGGACCGCGCTGTCACGCTGTGTCGCGAGTCGTGACTTCGCGCGCAGGACTATCACATGCAGGTCTATCACGACCCATTAAATCATGCATTTATTACATATCGTCTTCACAAAATCCACGCTGACCTTAGTCCTGCAACTCAAGTATGACATCATCGAGCACGTTGGCTGCAGCTGTCGGCGCCATGAATACAGATGTATCGAGACCGGTACTTCACAGGCTCAACATTAACGCTCAGTCGTAATTATACATAGAGCTACATAGATGCACCTGCTAATACATATACTTCGCTTGCTCGCTTCGCTCGCGTCGCTCGCATGCGCATGTGGAGCCTTTTTAAATTCACGAACCGAAGTTTGTGAAATCGCGGTTGTCAAGCACGCTGATTGCCAAAATCACGAGCTGTAAACCACTTTTCGGTCATGTCACAAAGCCATTTTTCACGAGCAATTAGATTCATTACGGTATACTAGTAGACGCCTCTACTAGAGGCGCGAACTTGTCGCCACCAGGGCAATCATGGCCCTTACAGGTCCGCCCCCCGGCCCCGGCAAAGGCTGGGGAGCGAGGCCGCTTACGAGGCGCGGAGGGCGAGGCGTTGGAGGCGTTCCTCCCCCCCAGGGGGGGTTGGAGCGGGGAGCAGAGGGCACAACATCAAGAGCAGTTCGCCTGGCGTAGATGCACAGCCGCATGTGCATCTGCTGTGCCGTTGACTAAGTGCTCTCAAGAGATACACCGGGCTGTGCTGCAGCGTGCGCAGCGAGCACTGTATTTGCCGGCTGTTATCGATGTGCAAGCACTCGGTACAAGCAAGGTGCACATGATGAAGTGCTGTGCGATGGCAGGCATTCTCTGTGCAGTGTTCTGACCAGCTCCGGTCCAAAAACCTCATAAGTAGTGTTGGTTGCAGCTACTGTTGCACGGACAATAGCACAGATTGACAGGCGGTAGAACAGTTGCTCAGCACATGCCAGGCTGACCTGTGTCATCGACACTGGCAGAGGCGGTGTGGTGTTGGACTGCAAATGGCAGAGGTGGTGCTGAATCAACACCGGATGACTGGCATGAGTCTAGCAAAACATCTTCTGAAGAAATTTACGTGGTATGAGATCAATCAGTGGTATAGGAAGGGTGACTGACAACGCTGCACAAGGGCTGGGCTTGAATACCTCTGGCTCCTTGCGGTTGTCGAACAGCATTAGGACCACGTTAGATGTACATACGCTGTAATCCACACCTTGATGACGAGCATCCTACATTGCGCGTTGGCCAAGTATACGTGTGAAACATTCACAGGCGGAAGTGCGACCTGAGCTGTCGCCTCGAACTGCATAACTCACACGGCACCTGCCGCACAGCGATACAGCAACCGGCCGTAGCCACATGCAGTTCAACAAAATTGGCGCTTGGCAGATAGCTTTTTTGGCAGGGGGCAAAGCTGTTGGTCCACAAGGCCGACCTGCATTGCATCAGCTATTGGCTCGCGACCAGACTGCAATCGTGCGTGAAAAGAGCATACCTTGGGCATCGACATGTCCACATGCAATTTCAGCGCTTTCCTTATGTGTATGCTCAATCACAGTCACGTTGTCCCGTAAACCGACGGGCTGCGACTGGCCAGCCGATGGAAGATTTCTCTTGCTCGAGGAGCGCGCACGTACAGTGTGCAGATACTAATAGATGTGACACGAAACAAGTGAGGGTGTTCTGACAAGATATATGGTGCTTTATCAAATCAGCGTCGCTGGCACGGTCGTCCGAACTGCCAGAGCCAATGGGATGCCTGGCAGGCTTGCATGCAGCCCACACGCGTGGGCAATTGCACATGCACCTACACTGTAACCATGCGTGGGTGTGGTTGTGTCGGTTGTGTCGGTTCGTTGTGGCTTTTCGCCTGAGACAGTTGCTCCTTGTTGCTGTCTGCTTGCGGGGGTTTTGGTCGTCTGCTTGCCTGCTGTTGCCCTCGCTGCCGGGCTCTTGCGTTCATCTCCGTGTAACACTGTAACCATACAAAATACATATAGCTGCATAGGCTGTCAACTGGGAGCGGTAGTGGCGGCCACCCCCTACACCGATGGAGGCTACACAGCCAACCTCTATAGCTCTAGTAGAGGCCTCTACTAGTGGCGCAAACTTGTGGCTACCAGGGCCACCATGGCCCTTAGGACCGTCCCCCGGCCCCGGCGAAGGGTTGGGCAGCGAGGCCGCTCACGAGGCGTCGCTGAGCCGGAAGCGAGGCCCCTTGGAGGCGGTTCCCCCCCGGGGGGGGGGGGGGGGGGGGGGGGGGGGGGGGGGGGGGCGGCAGTCATTAATGCACGGCCACATGAAAAATTGTGTAAGGTGGGCATTTGTTGTGCATGTGATAGATGTGCCAGGTGGTGCGGGTGCCTGAACACACACAAACAAAACCAATCGGGCATCACGCCACAGCACCCCCGCGGACAGGGGCGGAAGAACGGTCACCACGGGTGATGTGACTTGCGCAGCAGGCGGAGACGGAGAGCGACAGCCTTACGTACAGCTGTGTCGACGTTGCAACGTCACAGCACTGATTGGGGCATCAGCGCGTCTGCGTCCGCATCAGGCGAATCGCAGGCAAGTATGTACATGCGACGATGCATCGCGATGGTCAGCCCGTACACAAAAGGACGAGCGGGGTACATATGGCTACGGATCTGTGCGTCACTTCATCGGCCGCCTTCCGCACACTTGTGCTCGTGTGACCATCGCTGAGCGCTTTCCTTAAAAGATCGAACTGCCGGGCGCGGACCGCGACTGCAGAAGCAATGTCGGAAGCGGCTAAAGCACGCTCTAGAATGCATAAAATGCTATAATGCTCTCGCTTTGGTCAATGTCTGCCCGGTATGCGTCGCCGGCGCGTCATCGCGAGGCCCGAAGGAGGATGCTACGAACTCACGCGGCTCGATAGGCGGCCCGTAGCGGTCGTCCCTTGTATCCACACGGTTGCTAGAGCCTCGTACGTAGCCCGGGGCCGGGGGCTAATCATGGCCCCTGCAGGTCCGCCCCCCGACTGTGGCACAGACTGGGGGGCGAGGCCGCTTACGAGGCGTCGCCGAGTCCGGGGGGGGGGGGGGGGGGGGGGGGGGGGGGGGGGGGGGGGGTTGTACGCGGGTAGGGCAACGCATCGAGGGCATTTTGGCTGGCATCGATGCACAGTCGAATGTACAACTGCTGCGCCGTTGATCCTGTGCTTTCAAGAGATGTAGCGGGCTGTTGCTTGCGCGGCGGGCACTGCACACCCCGGCTGTCATCAATGCTGGGCCACACGAACAATACTGTGCGGTGGGCATTTGCTGCCAGTGTTTGTGCATGCGAAGATGTGCCGGGTGGTGCTGGTGTCTGCACAGCGGGTGATGTGACTTGCGCAGCAAGCGGAGACGGAGAGCGACAGCCTCACGTGCAGCTGTGTCCACGTTGCAACACCACAGCACGGATAGGGGCTTCAACGCTTGTGCGTCCGCAACACGCACAATCGCGGGCAAGTTTGTAGAGGTGACGATGGTCAGCCCTTACAGAAAAGCACGAGCGGAGCTCGCGGAGTACATGTGGCTACGGATCTATGTGTCGGCGTGGTGGTATTCTGCAACACGACCATCGTATGTTGGAGGAAACGTAGACCCGTAGGCCTATTTGCGAGACCAGCACACAAGCATAATGCAGCTCCGCCGTAGCCTTCTGCATTAGTTGTATCTAATCTCTCTACGGTCAGCTAAACGCTAGAGCGGTGTGAAGCGCTCGTCGGGACACTTAGCCGTAGCCGCAGACTCCCCCTACACTCTATCGCACGCGAATAGACATCACTGACACACCCACAATCATCACCGATACCATGCAATCACGCCAGGGATCTATTGACTCGAACGGTGAGGATGGTGAGGAGCGTCAAGCCAACCTCCTTCTCCACCGCACGCGCTCCACTGTGCGCCACGAGCAGGCCGCGGGGGGTTAGTCCATGCCCCACGGGGAAGGACAAGGCGCTGGAACCTACCGGTATCCTGGCGTAGATCCCCTGCATGCCGCCATGCCGGGCAACGCTGATCCTACGGGGAATGCGGGTGCTCAGGCAGCGATGCAAGGAGCGCAACACGTGCAACATGTTGCACAGGCAGCATGGGTTGCACAGCAAGTCCCTCCGCCGATACATCGGCCTTCGCAGGCAGCAGTGTCGCCGGGAGTAGCAGCTACGGCTGGGTCTACAGATGTGACCACTCTCGCGCAAGCGCTGTCGATCGCGATGCCAAGACCGGGGAAATCTCTAGTAGAGAAGCACAAGTTCCCGGTGTGGAACCACAACCATGATTACTTTTGCACGTTTAAGAAGGAGGTAGAGAGATGGGCTAAGATGGTTCTGTCGTGATCCAACCATGCACAGGACTACGGTCACTATGCATGGAGTGGATGCACGGTGCTGAGCCGGAGTGGCTGTGGGGCAGCCATGCACCGATGGCTGACCATATGCACGAGCAATGCATGCAGATCGCATGCGAGCAGACAATGATCCGTATGACACGTTGATTGACGCTTATATAGGCTCTACAAATCGTAGTGTAATCACTCTTCTCTAATTACGCTAATTCTCACGTGTATTCCATCCAACGAAGACACCGGAGCTATCACAGCAGAGCCTGTACACCAGAACAAGTATGTGATAGCACCGAACCCTGCGCATAGCTACGGCATGCACAAGATCCCATAAGCCCACGGGCTGAGGTCCACTGGTTCACGTCAGAGCGCGCCACAGTGAAGGGAACTGTGATGCCAGTAGACATAGAGCTGACAAATGTCTATTGGGTGCCTGCTAGTCCGATCAATATCCTAGCGACCAAGGAGCTGATACACTCCAACATATTCCTACACACGGGCAAGCACGGGAATTTGGTAGAGATGCCAGGTTTCCATGACCAAGCGTATATGTCCACAGGAGGTCGTGATCAAGGGGAGGACAAGGAGGGCAACCCCACACTAACATGGTTCTGTGGGTATGGGAGACCCATACGGGAAATGCGACTGGTTGATTGCGGTGCAGACTGGACCAGTGCCAACAACCTGTTTCACAGAAATGACAAGTGGGTTCGTGAGCAGGTGCAAGTGGCAACAGTGGATGGTGTACCGATTGGTCAGAGATCTTCTTTCCTGGTTGATCCATCGTTCCTTGCGCATATCTCGTTTCACCATGCTGGCAACCGGATTCTCAAAATGATGCGAGATAATCCAGACCTGTATGTCCTCAAGTTGCCGGATCCCACGGGAGTAGCACTTGAGTGGGGGGGGGATACTGTATCTACGCCTCGGCTCGAGCGCGACCATGTTTGTCGATGTTCCACGATCGATGCCACTCCCACCATAAGGGAGATTACATTCCACGTAATCTACCATGCCTTCGCAACAGCCCATTGCCAGAGTCAATGCATCCACAAACCACACTCGCAACGGAGAGCGTAAGCCACTGTGCGTGAAGGACGGAGGAATTAAGGAGGTATGTGGGCTCAACATGCGTCCATAGCACATGTGTGCGAGATCTAAAACAGTGTATATCTAGGTGAAGACATCGCTACACTGCAGATTCCATTGAACACATGACTTGCGTGCGTGTGAAATGGACGTCAGCCCGCACATCACACTCCATTACCAAGCTGTAACACTGAGATCGTGTGCAATTGTTGTGGGGTCATCTGTGCGTTGCGACTCCTGTGACGGCAGATTGCACTTTCCATATGCGCTCTCGTGCGGCCGCTGACCTTGTATTGGCAATACTGTCCCATCGCGGCCATCAGTGCGACCAAGACAAAGCACATCATCTTGAGACAGAAATGGTCCTGCATAGGGATTGAATTTACAACACGATTGGCGCATGGAACGTACTCAACGTTCAGACGAAATTTATGCGCTGGCGGATCAATGAGAGTAGGTTGTGTCACAGTTGTGTGTGGACATGGTGAGAGCGATGCCGTCCTTTGTAAGTGAAGCAGGGGTGTCAATACGTAGGGGGAGTGTACAATCGGCTGTATGGCTAGGAGTGCCGTCCACAGGCACGGTTCTCAGGAGGCCATGCTATCTATTTCAGCGTCTAAGGACGATTCTGGAAGTTTTGTATACCATACAAACCTTTTTGTGAAGTTTCGTACTCGGCCACCGCTGCGCGTGGGACCCGCCAAGACCATACCGAGGCGTCCATTGGGCATATATGTTTGCGCTGCAACTGCTTAATGAGGTTTGGGGGAAGCACATTGATTTCCCCGATGATGGGTTAAGTTCACGGCAAAAAGGGCTCATCACTGCTGTAAAACCACTGTCGCGCTGTGAAATGGTTAGATAGCGTAGATCACTGTATTTGTGACATTCACAACAG
The DNA here is from genome assembly GCA_024500015.1 of Ulva compressa. Classification (NCBI taxonomy): domain Eukaryota; kingdom Viridiplantae; phylum Chlorophyta; class Ulvophyceae; order Ulvales; family Ulvaceae; genus Ulva; species Ulva compressa. The sequence continues at coordinate 2,180 of JALKAD010000418.1, read as the reverse complement.
TCGTTGTCCAGTCGTTATTTGGATCCCCAAACCACTGCCAGTCGTTCCAATGCACACCTAACACCTCCAAGACACTACACTTTGACCCCCTTTGGTGGCAGGTGGGTGACACCTTGGTCCATCTATACACTGGGCTGTTCTTGGTGGTTGGCTGGCAAGGCGATGGAACCAATGTGTACTACCAGGATGTCAAGCGGTTATGTCTATGACATGTTCCGGCCAGTCAGATCATACTTGCGAAATTTGGACTCTACTGACAGTTCCTCTAATGCCGATTTGGAAAACAACCACCTCGACATGAGCCTGCTGGATGCCGCCAACGACCCGCTCAACCATGTGGAGCCGATGAGCAAGCTTTGGAAGGTATTATTGCTGCCCTTGCCTGTGGATCGCTGTTCCAGCCACTGCTCATGCTCCTCCTTTATATTGAGCATATGCATGCCCACACACTTGTTGCAAATTGGTCTGATTGAGCAATATGTGTGCGTGGAAAGACGCCGCAGCACTCCATAGTTCTGTCCTCAACCTGCCCTTCCATGCTGTCGAAACCTAGCTGGGGGTGTCCAAGTTGAATAGTTGCATGCGGCCACAGATCCATGTTGTCCATGTCAGCATATCTCAGTGGACAGCGTCTGCTTTGCAAGGAGTGCATAATCCGCCATGTCATTTCCATTGGAACATGGTTGGATCTGCCTCAGTCTTATGTAAATTATCACTGAGCAGCATGCCATAAAAACAGTCCAAACCTCACAGTCTGGAATGGTGCTGTTACAGGCTCCATCCCCTCACCCCACGGCCTTTGTTGTGACACACATTACCTGCAAGTAAGAGGATCTGCGGGACTGACACGGTGGTGTCAGACACGAGCGTGGCTCGCATGGCGGGCCTGGGGTAGCCATATGGGCCGGCCACACGCACCCGATGGCTGCATAGGCACCACATGGCACTGGTCCAATCGGAACGCTTGGGAGAGTGATTTGTGACTTCTGCCCCAGGCACATTGGGGGGCCACATAACACTCCCTGATGAGTTGGAACGGGTTACGGACGTTTGAAAAGGAAGATCTATGTCACCGGCAATCGAATTTGCCCGAAATTGCCCCAATGGCCACAAAACAAGGCTACATGCAGGTCCAGAGCACGTATGTATGCTCTATGGACGTCCCAGTATTCTGGGGGTTGCTGTTATCCGCATGAATACTTGATTGGCTGAGCGCACAACCCCCCTCAACACAGAATGTATGCAAAACAAGTTCAGACGCAGATGAAACCTGGGCAAGTAGCCTGAGGACACACACAAGCAAGGCTGGCATGTACCGGAACACGCAGTTATTTGGGAATATTTGCATATGATGAGTTTCACGAGTGACATTGCACATCATATTGGGGACGCTCGAGACGATTCCAATCGCCCGCGATCTGGGGAACATTTACACTTGAGTGTACGCTACCAACCTTGTGTTCCTATACCTCGACCGCGTGTGGCAGAGATCGTCCGTGTTGACTCCAATGTACAAGCACGTACTAAAAATGCATACGATCTTCATCATCACAAACCTCAATTCAAGCAGAATTTGATACACTCTGGACAATGACGGAACAATGCACAGTCACAATATACAGTCACCCTTTTTGTCCCAAGAGCGTGCCAGCCACCTGATTGAACGACTGAGCGGGCATGAGGCGACAGCAGAGCACATGAAGCCTTGAAGCTCATGCTAAAAGGTTGGAATAGTTTACTGGGTGGAGCAGCCCAGCCTTGTGTGCAACCAGACCTGGAGGCGTAGTACAGCATGCAACAGCCAACTACAGCAGCAAACATCAGGCGTGCTCCTGAGCAAGACGTTGACATTGGTATGCGCACATGAGTGTGGCAGCGTTATGGTAGGACTCGGTACCCAGCGCTGGAGCCTGTGGCGGTCAGACTGCTGAGCATGCATGCTACCTCGGCAGCAACAGGAGGACGTTACTGCACATGTGGGGGCGAATTCATACAGCAAGCGGAAATGCTCTCGGGCTGGAGCGAGCGCCGAAGAAGACCACATATTGAATCCACAACCGTGCTCAAAGTATGGATGAACCTGGCGTGCTGTTGCCTGTGGTACAAGGGAATGCAATGATTGACGCATCCAAGCTCATACTCTAGTGATCTGGTGAGCTTGATGTGTGCAAACCCCTGAT
>JALKAD010000417.1:0-15854 GCA_024500015.1 Ulva compressa | reverse complement strand
AGATCTGCAACGGCGCGTGGCGGACCGTGCATGCAGCCCTGTCCGTGTGCCGTCCGGCCAAAACGGCCGTCTTCCGGGCAGCACCGCAGCACGAGCACGGAGGAGCGCGGGCGGCAGCAGCGGCAGCGCGCGTCTCAGCCGCGGCAGCTCCGGGACAGTGTCGCTGCAGCGGACCGTGTCGCTTGCGCAGCACGCAGCGGGGCGGGGCCGGAAGGCGTCGCAGCGTGCCGGGCGGGCAGGTAGTTCGACCGGGCCGAGAGTTTTGGCCGCGCGCGATGAGGCATCGCCTGCGGGTGCAGCGGTTGTGGAGAAGCCGCGTGTCGGCGGGGCGGAGGGCGCTGCCGGCCGGCTGAGCCGCCGCCGGCCGGCAAAGGCGGGGGGCAAGTCTGGCCGTGGGGTGGGGAGGAAAGGGGAGAAGGGGCTGTCAATGGTGGCGACGTTTGAGGGGGACGGGGAGATGCGGGCGCGGATGGAGGGGATTCGGAAGCTTCAGGAAGATACTGTTGCTGCTGAGTCGAAGGGGTGCAGGTTGCGACGGTCGAGGCGGTGAGTCAGCCTTGGCCATGCATGGCACCGCGTGTGACACGCAGTGCTGGTGCGGTTGTTGAATGTTCATGAATTGGAGCTGTGTGGTACGTGCACGCATGTCTGATGCGCTGTTGTGAGTCTTGATGTCCTGTGTAATGTATTGCTTGCGGATGGTGCCAGATAGAGCTGTCCATGTATGAGCACATGAAGGACTTTTTACAGTCTGTCAGCACTGACGTGGGTGGATTACATCGGCGGCAGATGAGGATGCCAGTGGACCTGAACTTGGAGCAGTCATGAACTTGGAGTATCGTGCATCAGGCAGTACACACAGGCAGCTATATACATTGACCATTGCGACTGCGAAATTGGCCACACTACTGCAGCAACACTAGCACCAATGAGCTGCGAGACTCGAGGCAGGTGCTGAATGGGAATCAATCCACTTGTAGCCACATCTGTTTATCGCGAGTGTCTAGTCTTTAATCAACCAACTGGGGCAACGCGATCACAGTCGCACCTCTGGGCGTCTGTGACACGTACACAATCCCCACAGGATCGATGTATTACAACGTAGATCTCTGAAAGCCGGCTTGCTTCCTCGGTTCAGGCTGTACATCTACAAGCAGCGAAGCGAACAGCTGGATCTGACCGGTCTTGAACTGTGTCGTGCTAGACGCGCACACAAAAACTTTGTGTATTCATGGATTTACATCTGCGATCGACCACGTTCGAGGTCCCGTTCAAGGCCATTTTGGACGAGCCCGGTGTTAATTGGTTCAGGGACGCTGTCCCGACATGCGAGACGTCTGGCAACCGGCGCATAGCCAAGACTCATGGATCTGACGATTATCTAGCAGCGGTTCATCGTGATCAGCCAACGATCGGCCTCGTCTGCCCAAAGTGAGCCTTCATGTCTGCGACGTCCCCCATTGTGCAGTTGCAATGGCAGACCGTTCTTGAATCTCTACGTCAGCTCCTTTAAGGTGCACAGAATGAAATTATGACTGGCTAAGATGCATCAACCATGCAGACCTGCCGCTGATCAGAGCAATGGAGCAGCGCCAGTGCCATGCTCCCCTCCAGTTGAAGACGCCAACAGCGGCGATGACTCTTTGCATGATGTCTTTGTCCAAATCATCACACCAGATGAGTATAGAACCTACGGCGTGTACAAGGACGATTGCGACGAGGCTTGTCTTGTGTTGTCCGTTCACAAGTCAGTCTTTTCCACAGGTCCAGCCGCTTCCAAGGATCATGCCACCGTGCTTGACGCTGACGGGAATAGCATTAAATCCATGGAACACGCACATACCTCAAATGAATGGGTCCGCTTTCTGCTATACAGCGAGGACCTGTTTCCGGCCCACAGCAACAACACCCTTGAAGTGGGCAATTGGTGCCTAATTGATGAAGGGCGAGGCAACTTTCTGGAGGCCGGCTTGTCGCCAAACCTACAGCACGTCCAAGTGCTTCTAACAAGATCAGTACGCTTCTGATGCACGTCTATCTTGCCAATGACTGCGGTCGCTCCCCCTTGTGCTAACATCTTTCGTTGGCTTGTGTTTGGGCCAACGCAAACACGCAACCGCGTCGACATTGGCCCGTCATGCTCTTTCACACAGCAGTGTCCTCCTCAGTACGTATCGCGCCATTGGTCAGTGCTGATAGCTGGTCGATCTGCGATCAGAGGCGTCGCCCGGGCCCTGTCCGTGCATTACCTTCCCACGATTGTGCAGCTGAGCCGCAGCATGGAGCCATCCACTGCATCAGGCACGCCTGCCCGAATATCACGCATTTCCAGGCTCCTACTGGCAATCATGTCTGCAGTTGCGGTGCCACTGCACTCCACAGGCAGTTCCGTACAGCACGTCCTCCGTTGAGCCCCCTGCCCAAGGAACACCATGTGCCAAAGCTCGTTCCATCGTCCCAAGTCACGTCTGGCTACCACTGACGATCCGGTGTGCTGCAGATCCACATTGCCATGGGTGTGCCATACTCCGACCTGATGCGGCGTTCGGAAGACGAGGACTGTTCGGAGAGTGGCTTCAACTGGCTCCACCAGTGCATGATGCAGCAGGCGCCGGCCCGCATGTCGGCAGAGCCGAGGCTGCTGTTTGGCCCCGCCAGGCACCCCCTGCTGGCTGCCATCCACCATGACCGCCCCACGATTGCATTCGCGTGCGCCCCTACCGCACTCGTGACTGCTATGAGCCCCCTCCCGGCCGCTGCAAAACCTATATGCCTCCCCCCGTTGCGCCAGCAAGTCGGCTCAGACGCGCTCCGCCGGGCGCTGCACCTGGTTACACAGCGCACAGCGCGCGAAGGCGTGATGTTTGTGCCACACGCATGGCGCCGGTGTCCGGCCGCATGGCGGCAAGTGCCAACCCTGCCCCAAATGCATGCGCGGCCGCACCACGGGCCCCGCCCATACCGCAGCCGTGCGGCCGGTCTCTGACTGGGGTCGATTCTCTCAGCGGCGCCTGCCAGGCAGGCTATCACCCGCTGTGGCTCGCGGGCCTCCCCTCAACCCCACACCCAGAACGCCCCTGCAGCACCTCACGCCCGCAACAGCGTTGCCCCCTACCACTCCGCTCGAGTCTCGCTCACGCCTGGGGCCTACCCGGCGGCGCCTTCGCCCGTGTGGCTGTGTGTGCAAGCTCACGAACACGTCTGCACTGCACGTCTGAGATAGGCCGCACGACCGGAATTCCGGATCCGCTGTCATCTGCGGTATGTGCAACGACTATACCGCACCGGTGTGGCCTGCTGTGCAGGTGGCCGGCGGAGAACGGCAAGGGCGAGCGCATCGAGACGGAGGACGGGCAGCAGCTGGTGGACACCTTCATCGTGCAGCCCGAGCTGTACGACACCGGCGGCGTGTGGTACGACGAGTCCCTGCAGGCCTGCCTGCCCTGCCGCATCACCTTCCACGAGCGCGACCGCGTCGACAAGCGCGGCTGGCGCGTCGCCGACGGCGGCGTCGACTCCGAAACCGGCGTCGTGCTGCTGTACCCCGGGGACAGGTGCGGGAGTGCACCTCTCCTTTGCTGGCCTGGTATCTCAAGGGTGCTCGCCGAAGTGGCGCCCCTCTGGACCTGACCGTTCCGCATGTGTCTGACGCCTGCTGTGCCATCTCGGTCGCTGTACCCCCGTGACAGGTGCTTGCCTGGTGATTTAAACATGAACATTTGTGGAACGCCTTGTCGGAAAATTGCTCTCGAGCGTGTCCATCACAGCTGCTGTGTTTTGGGATGCACACAGAGTATAGCCGTACAGAGAGGAGGGGTCCAACGTTTGGCGGCACTGCTCATGTGTCCCTTTTTGGGATGCACACCCAAAAACACAGAGAGGAGGGGTTCAACGTTTGGCGGCAGCACGGTAAATGGCAATATGTCGGCAGGGGGCAGGAGCTGTGGCCGCGGTGTGCACTGCACACTGTACACACTGCGCACACTGTACACACACACCCGCCCGGTTGCTGAGTTGTGAGGTAGTGCGTCGGATGTGCCACTGGCATGACCAGCGCATAACGACACTCTGTTAGCACACACTGTACACGCACTGTGCAGCGTGGAGGCAGTGTTCTAGTGAGCCTCTGTGTTGTACCACCTTGTGGAGCGTACCTCTGTAACGGTTCTCATCGTTGCAGGGTGGAGGCGGTGGACGCCATCAAGGAGTGGGGCGACTGGGCGCTGGTGGACAACGGCCGGGGCGTCGGCCTGATGGCCGCGCCGGCGCAGTTCCCGGACTGCCGCTTCCCCCCGGTGCTCTACCGGCCGCTGCCCTGGGGCATGCAGCGCTGCTGGTAGCGTGTGTGCTGCGCTCGCGCTGACCCGCCTGCAGGCTCGCGCTGACGGCGACCAGGCCGCCGGTTCGGCTGGGGCGGTAATGTTGAGCATGTGGGAGGGTGCGGTCGGACGCGGCCGCCGCGCCGCTTGGTCCCAGAGTGTGTGGCGTCTGTGCGGTCTCGATCCGTCTCGGCGGCGTGGCGTGGCGTGATGTGCCTGGCTCCCCTGCGCTGCAACATGGGGTGCTGCTGCAAGGTGCCTGGAGGTCGAGGCGGCAGTGCTGCATGGTTGCGCTGTGCAGTGTTGCATGGCCATGCATGGTTGCGCTGTGCAGTGGCGGCGTCGGCGCCGCAGTGCAGCCGGCACTTGGCAGTGGCATCCACTGGAGCGTTGTGCGTAGCGCCGGTGTGCGTAGCGCCGGTGTGCGTAGCGCCAGTGTGCGTAGCGCCGGTGTTGCGCCCCGCCTCTGGCAGGCAGCCGATTGTGACTGCTGCTGCCGATTGTGGCTACTGCTGGAAGGCAGGCTTAGAGGGTCTGCTGTGGCTGGATGCCGGGCGTGACATGTAGCGGGGCCCCCTCAGCCACGCACAAATAAGAGAGAGGCGCCACGAGGTTGACTCGTGTCCAGAAGCATGCGTGCGCCAGTGTGCAGTTGATGCCTGGCATTGTGATGGGCTGCTCCCATGGGAGAGCTGCGCTCATGCAGCATGGTGCTGCTTGAGCCGCGTGCGGCCGCACCAACGTGCGTCACAAGGTATTTCTGAGTTTAGGTGTCAGGAGTTGAGGTGTCAGGAGGAATGAATGGTTGACGATGAGTGGCCCGCGCTATTGTATGGTCGCTGGCTGTGATGTGCTGTGCTGTGCTGTGCTGTGCCATCGAAGCTGTACATGGTTATGCATTCAGTGGCATTTAATGCATCCTGGCAATCGCACGGCGACTACGTGAGAGCACGCAGGCACAGCAAGGTGTGGCTGACAGATAGGAAAGTTCCACACGATGACGTCATGCTTGTTCGGTCTCGATGGTGCCTCAGACCGGACAAGCATCACAGCTGAGGCAGTCTTATAGCATGGTCCCGTGTATGGGCCGACGTGCCATTCCACAACAAGCAGATTTACAGTGAGCGGCCTGCTCTCGGTGAAGAGCCCTGGTCATGCATGGCTAAATCACAGCCCCCACCTGCTTCATGAAATGACTGAAGCTTCAGCTGCAACTAGACCGCAGTATACAAACACCTCCAGCCAAAGCGGACGGCATCGCTACAACACAACACAATGGCGGCAGTGCTGATCACCTCCTGACACGGCCGGCAACAGACCCGGGCGCGCAGGCAGTCATTCTCTGCCCTTTCAGCGGACTCGAGGCTTAGCATTTGATGGATACAAAATCTGTTCAGCAAAAAAATCATTTACATCGTCAGAAAATCCGTAAGATGGATGGAAAGACGTTAAAAATAGGAGGGGCTGACAACAGCTCGGAGAGAAGTGGAGCACGGCTGTTTCAGCATTTTCAGGTCGCCGAAATTTGTAGTTATTTTACAAACATATTGATGCAGGTGAGCACGTGGAAGATATTGGAGCAGCCGCAGCTGTAGCAGAAGGTACCGGGGGTGGCCCTAGTCCCTGAGCCGTGTGTCTCACCATGCTGCAAGCCTCTCCCAGCAACGTCATGTCGCGCCCGCGCCGCTCGCCGCCACGCGCTGCAGATCGGCATCAGCGAGCTCCAGTGCCTGCTGCACGCAGCCCCAGTGCAGCGTGATGCCGGAGCCGCCGTGGCCGTAGTTGTGCACGAGCGGCACTCTGCCTCCCGCCGGGGCCTCGATGAGCTCCCGCTCGATCCGCACGCCTGACAACCGCACCGGCCGCACTCCGGCCTGCATCAGCCGTGACACATGCTGTGACGCGTGCTGCGATCATGCTGTGATTCGGGAGGGTGCTGTGAGTCGTGTTTGTGCTGTGATGCGTGATTGTGCTATGGTTCGTAAATACCTTGACCAAGCAGAGCAGATGCGCCGCTGTGCTGGAGCGCTGGGTGGCACGCCGTTGCACCGGATTGTCCCGCATCGCCGTGCACATGGGCGGTCGGAGTGATGACCTTGTGAGGCACGAGCGTGCTGCATGCTGCGCGTGACCGGCGGCAGCACGAGGTGCCCGTGGCCACGGCAACGGCCCGTGGCCACATACACGTGCTCGGCTGCGTCTGAGTGACTGGTGCATGCGCGCGCCCACAGCACGCAGCACGAGCTCAGCATGGCAGCAAGAGTTCAGCATGCCAGCAAGCCAGCACGAGCTCAGCATGTGGATCGGACTTTGCGATCCCCCCAACCATCAGCCTGCTGCATGCTGTGGCCTGCTGCACAGTGCATGCATGCAGCCTGCCCACCAGGGCACCGCATCCTAGAACGTGTTTGGGCATACAACCTAACTGACCCGCGCGCAGGGCCGCGCAGGGCATCAAAGCATCGCAGCAGCCACAGCACGGACCAGGCGGGATCATGACACCAGCCACCTGCAGGGTTCCGAGGGCACACACCCATTCGGTGAGGGGATCAGCGCCTGCGATGCCGGGCCACATCCTCACAGCGGCCTCCCAGATCTTCTCGACGTCGGCGGCGTCTGGCGTTGTCCGCTCGAGACCGCGCTGCTGTGTGCCACCGACAACCACCGAGTCGACGTTTGGGAGGATGTAGAACTCCTTGTCGAGCATGACGGCGTGTTTCTGCCACGGTGCATGCATGCGCCGCACCTGGCCCCGCACCGGCATCATGTCCGCGTCGGCCGCGATCTCACGCGCACCCCACCCTGCATGCACAGCACGACTGCATGCACAGCACGGCCAGCGGGCGGCGAGTGGATGTGGACCCCCGTAGAAGCCTCCGACTGCGTCGGTGCTGTGCGGTGGAAACAGGGCAGCGGGTGTGCCGTGGGGGCCGTGGTGCTGCAGTGTCAAAGTCACCGGGTGCGACGGGCCGCTGTTCGCGACGGTGTGCTGTGTGCTGCCCGCGACGTTGAATGACGTTTGAGTGGCACACGGAGATCGACGCGGGAGCCCCGCAGCGCGAGCAACGCCACACAAGCGAGGATCCGACTCCCAGCAAGCGGCCGGCAGCAAGCAGAAACATGCAAAAGCCACCGACCACAATCCACCGCCACCACCACACCCATGCCAGTGCCATGAAATCCACCTAGCCACTCCGGGACCAAGTTAGGAGTGTCATGCAGCCGGCATTCGCCTGCCGTGTGCTACGCGAGTAGCACGCCATAGCTGCTGATGTTGCAGTGCGTAGCATGCATGTGAGTGCATCTTCGCAGCCCCGCAGCAGGCAGCATGCTGCACCCCAGCACACCGCGTCTGCGCTGATGTGGACACAGCACATGTCGAGGGGTCTTGGGTCGACCGTGTCTGAATGCAGCAGCTTCTCTAGACACATCTGCAGGCACCGTGGTCCAGACACGTGCCCAGACACACCCAATGCAATACACACCCAATGCAATACACACCCAATGCAATACACACCCAATGGCATCGTGCGCAAGCCAATCAGTGCGAGCATGTACTAGTATCAGGCGTGTATGACCGCTGGACAGAATCGGAATTTGTGACATTGATTTCATGACATTGATTTTGACTTCTCGGCACAGGGTGGCCCCTGGCGGCTGACGTGAGGTGTCGCTGCACTGTGTTGCTGCTGGTGCACTGCTTGGGGTGCTGGTGCACACTGTCCACAGGTTTCAACGACTCAGAGAGTGCTGTGGCCACCAGCGCACCGGTGCAGTTGAACACGCACTGGTAGCCGAGTTCGGCAACCTCCTCGAAGGACTGCGCGCGTGCATGCTTGAGGGTGACCCCCTCATGGTCCTCCTCCAGCCGCGCCTTCAGGAAGTGCAGGTACCGCGGCTGGTCCACGACGTACGTCCCGAACTCATGCATCTGCGCGATCTCTCCGTGGCTGCCGTACAGCTGCAGCGCGTCCCCCGGTGCATGCACGACGTAGTTGTGCACGATGGGGGCCCACGGCGGCGCGGCGACGGCGCCGCCGTGCGCGTCCAGGAAGGCCTGCGTGTAGATCTGGTGGCACGCGAGGAACTGCACGCCGGCTTCGCCGCAGTCCGGGGACAGCAACAGCTCCTGGAAGTGGCTGTAGGTCGCCCCGCCCCAGCGGTTGATGTCCTCGTCCGCAGAGCCCTCGATCTGGTACGGCTCCCACAGCCCTGCATGCTGCGTGCTGTGCTGCGAGCTCTGCGCTGTGCGGCACGGAGGCGCACGCGTGGGCCCCAGCGGTCTGCCACGGGCGGGATAAATGCACCGGGTGGTGTTGAAAGGCTGTGCAACGCAGAACGGCGAGCAGAACAGGTGGGCAGCAGAGTGATAGCCGGCAAGGCTGCATCAGTATCATCTGTTGAACAAAGCACTCTCTGATTGTGCAAGTTTACTTCGGGTCTTGGTGCGCATGTGCCCCAGCTGCATTGACAAAAAGACCATTTGTAAAAAAAAAAATAAGCGCGCGGCAGGCAACACCGCAGCCACTGGGGGCAGGCTCCCTTGAGGGCATGCCACATATAGCCCATAATTGCGGCTAATGTCGCCGAGCAGGCGATCCATTTCCGTGAAAATGGGCATCATGCGTCATGCTCCTTACGGTGGTAGCCACAGAGCCATCTACAGCAGTTGGCCACGGATTGCATGCGCAGGTCTTGCGGGAGGCGGGGGACTGCCCACGACCAGTGTTTATCATAGCTATCGCATTATCGCATTATGCGATAGGTTTATCAGAAAAAGCGAATATTCTATCGTTTTCCGCATTTTTTTCGAAAGTGTATCGCGGTTGAGCGACGGGCTTTTGAACGAAATGGGTACCTGAATCTGGAAACTGCGAGAGATTCACACAATAGACTATTTACTGCATCGGTATCCTACGATAGTTGGGAGTGCTTGTCTCTGTGGAATCGTGCAGTTGCGATAGGGCGAGAGGCAAGCGGTGGGCTAATCGCGAGCGAAGCGAGCCTCACGCGCGAAGCGCGTCCCGCGAGCGAAGCGAGCGTCGCGAGCGTAGTGAGCGTTGGTGGTTTTGGTACGCCAGCAAGTGCGGCTGGCCCAGCGAGCGAAGCGAGCGTTGCGAGCGAAGCGAGCAGGGCCAGGTGCACTTGCTGGCGTACCAAAATCACCACAGCGAGCGAAGCGAGCGAAAATTTGGAACCACCTCCAATCGCAAACATGCAATAGCCAGCTCCGGCTGGGAAGGTCCTATCGGACAGGCCTGATTTTCGTTTTGGCGATGTAGGGTCCTATCGGGCACGTCCGATTTTCGTTTAGGGGATATTGGGGGCTATCGGGAGCTTTTTTTGACTGAAAACCCCTATGATAAACACTGCCCACGACAGACGCAGCTAATATGGATACTAGCGAGAAGAATGTGTAACATGCTCGAGTCGATGGGTTGATTGACATCGAGACTGTGCTGCCACACAGGGGCAGGCTAGTGACAATTGCACCGCGGTGATGACGGGTTCGACGGTAACATGGTAACATGGTAACATGGTTTGACCCACATGGGCTTACTGCGAGAAATAGGGGTTCTGGGGGTCGTCGGGCGTCGATGTAGCGAAGCGAGTGCGCACCCCGCACGGGACAACAGGCACACATGAGCAGTGCTTGAATGCGTCGCACCTCCAGCACCATGGCTTGTGGACTCTACCAGAGTTGATTCAGATATGACATCAACGCACACATCGCCCCACCGCTGCTTGATCTGCAGAGCAGTTGTCAGGCCCATGATGCCGCTACCAAGCACGGCAACGTCACCTACGCGTTCCCAGTCCGCCCGAACTAGCAACGATTTCCCTCTCGACGGTGAAGCTGGAAAGGTTAGCGTGCGTTGGAATTGGCCGAGGTTTGCGGGCCTTCGTGCATCAAGCGCTTCGCCCAGGCGACAACACCTCATGGGAAAACGCAGCGCCTGCATATTCTTGTAGGGCCCTTGGCTGTGGAAGCTGCGTATCACACCAATATAGTCACGCTACTGCCGGTCGCCCCTGCTCCCCTGTCCATGTCCACGCAGTACATGCCGGATTGAACACGTCGCCTCTGCAGCTGGCTATAGCGTGGGGGTGCCGACATAAGTATACGAGCCCCCGGCGAGCAAGCAGTGACACCTAAGCGCGAGGTAATTGACGTATGTTTGTACTCCTGAGTATGCCCACCGTCAGACATGCGTGAGATGTACTGGCTCGATCAGGACACGGCAGCTCTGAATAGCGTGCACCACAACTACCTTGTAGCCACTTGCGCTGCAGCGCGGTGAAGCTTCATGAAGCCCCCAGCTGGGCCCAGTGCCAACGCTGCACCAAAAGGCCCTCTCTGTCCTCAAGTTGCCCACATTGATTCACGCCGCTGGAGGTGTGTGTGTAGCAATGTTTCAAGCGGCACCAGGCACATGCGGGCGCCTTGATGCTGGAGCGACAAGGCTTGCATTGAGCCTTGAATGTCGCTTGCTGAATTACAAGGGCTGTGGGGGAAAAAATGCGCTAAAACGTCCAACTAACGAGGAAGTTAGCAATTTCTATACTCAGATCCTTCCAATATTGTATTTATTCACGTGGCCACAGGGGTAAAACCAGGGGGGCACTCACTCAGCTCCCCAGTCACCATCGAGCATGCATGTACATGACGGTCATGACGGTCATGAGTTATGCCACGTCATTACCGTCGACCACGGCCGAGACCAGGTGAAACCCAGGTAGGTCCATGCAAGACGGTTGCATCGCGAAGATTAGTGCATTTATATGTTGTGTATGCTTTGGGAGCGATAGCAGTGCTTTGGGGTGCGTTTGGGGCCCTATTGAGGCAATTTGGGCAAACCCGTCATTTTCGTCCGAAAACGTCCCGATGTTTGGGGGTTTCGACACATCGCCCAAACAGCCCGCAGACCTTTCTAGAGTACCTAGTTATGCCCTATAGCGACCCCAAAGTTGGTTTGGGATGTCTTTATGGTGTCCGCGACAGGACTGGACGTCACGGTACCATAGGGCTGAGTGAGTGCCCCGCTACTCAGGTATAGCGGCCATGTACGCATACAGCCAAGCATTGGGAGCAGGGCCCTGCAGGGCGTAGCTCCACGAGTACTAGAGCCTTTGTGCGATCGGCCATGGCCATCGATGTCGCGACGCGGTGCTGCTAACGCGGCCGCGATAGGCCCACCGTTGCCCACCGGTGGTACCCGTATTAGGTCTTGTCGATCGCGATAGCACGGACTGCCAGTGCCCTACCTACCACAGCGCTGTGCAGGTTGCATCCTTGTTTTACGAAGGTGTCTACACATGTGCGCAACCTTAAGCTTGTGAATCAACATCTAGCAATATGCGCGAATGACTCTAAATCATTGGCATCCCACGCCATCTCGCATCAAAGCATATGCATACTATGCATACTATGATGTAGTACCGGTACAGAGCTTCTGGTTCGGGAAAACAATGGACTAGCTATAGGCACCGACCTGTCGGCCCAGCAGGCAATCTCGGCATTCAAGCAACGGCGACGCGTCGCGACGTAACGGCATGCTGTTTCTGGCATTTTTGTGTACATGTTCTATCTGTGTTCTGACGCGTCATGACGTTCAGCAGTACCTGGTTCGTGCTGCAGTGGCAACACTCACATAGACAAGGCGTCACCCGCGGGCATCGAGCAAGGTCCAGACTCGGAAGACGACAACGACAATGAACTTGAAGTGCCATGTACACAGATTACAGTGTAGTGATACGCTCTGTAGCTGCGTCTGTATAATACCTTGCACGCCGGTCGACCGTCTTGCGCAAGGACGGAGTCGTGCATGCGCCAAAGATGCCATAGATATGGGGTTTTGTCCACTGGCGCAACGCGGTGCGCATAAGGGTTACAAGGGTTCTTACCAGCACCCAAACCCGCCATAGTTCTCTCGACTTCCCACAACACTGCCGCGACTTCCCACAACACTGCCGCATGCCGCGGGTGCGCACATCGGCCTGGGGCGCAACGGCGATCCCTCGTGCCAAAGCAAATTTAAATACGACACCGCCCAACATGCAACTGATTAGCTTATAATCTGGCCGCACGCAGATGAATATGGCGTTGAAATTTCCACTGGATCTCACACAGGACGTGCCAGGCTGAGAAGGGGAAACGCCTTGCAGTTTCTGGTGCAGAACGTCACGCGCATGATGAGGACGGTCTTGAAAGGCGTGCGGATGTCGCGCACTCGACCCCGAGAAACGCAGGCGCGAGCCGGCGTCGACCTCGGTTGGAGTGCGGTCAGCAGAGCCGACTTCTTGCTGACCGAGTCCAACCCGAGGTCGACGCCGGCTCGCGCCTGCGTTTCCGAGTCGACTGCGCGACAGCCGCACGCCCTCTTCAAGCTTAAGGCCATCCTCATCATGCGCGTGACGTTGTTCACCAGGAACTGCCAGGCGTTTCCTGTTCTCAGCCTGGCCACGTCCGCAGCCAGCTCTGATGCTGCTTGCAAGAGCTCTGGCACCATCTCACCCCGGGGCCTGGGTTTGCCGTTGTCTTGACACTTAGCGCAGACATGCGAGATCCAGTGGAGCTGGTTCTGAAAGTCGGCTTCCTGCATGCGGAGGACCCATGTAGCAATCGGGCCATTGCGTCCGTCGTCTGAGGCATAGAAGCGTTCCACACACCCGCTGCTGCCGGAAGCAACGAAGCATGTGATCGCCTCTGACATCCTTTCGTATAAAGTCGTGGTGATAAACCGCACACTGTGACAAACACACATTTGCGAGCACACAGGGCCCGAGAATGGCAGCAGCACTGTTGCAAGAGACAACTGCTAGTGCTTCACAACATTCGGGGTCTGCCGATGCTGGGCACTTGGTGTTCGGGCGGCAGACACGCAGCACACGCGCTGCATGCATGTGTACGGCAAATGGCCGTTGGCAGATGACTGTGGGAGCCATTGTGCACATGATGCCACGCTGTAGGATACCGCGCTGTAGGATACGGCGCCACAGTAGTTCTCCCGCGAAATACTGAAACACTCAACTCGATTGTTTTGGCCGAGAATTCCCATATACCGTAGCTTTGATCAATGGACAGACAGTATGTAAGAAGCGTGTTCTCCTGGCACTCTGCGTTCTATTGTGCGGCTGGGAGACAGGCCGCACAGCACGCAGCACATGCACTAGCTAGCACTTTCGTGTGTGGCGCAATCTCCTCCGGCGACAGGTCAGCGTGAGAGCTGATGGTACATCGTGTGGGAGGTGTCTGTAGAATGAGGTGGTTGAGTTCATGCCACACAGCATGCCCGTTTAGGGGTTAGACTGCAGGGGTCAGGGGTCAGGGTTAGGGTTGTCACGAGACACACCTGTGGTCACATGCAGAGCGTGGTGCAGGTGGTGTTTGGGGGGCTGACCCCGCAGACCAAGGCGTTCAGCCTGACGGTGTCACGACGCATCGACGGAGCGGCGCATTAGGGGGCGCATTAGGGGGCGGCTCGAGCGACACGCTTCCGCTGCGCTGCTTGCTGGACCACAGCCTGCTGAAGGTGTTCTGCGGCACCGGGGAGGTGATCTGCGGCACGGGGCAGGTGATCACGACGGGCGTCTGGCGCGGCGAGCCCGTGGCGGGCGATATCGGCATCCAGTTCTTGAGCCTCGGGGGCACGACAGAGCTGGGGGTGGTTGGGCGGATTTTTGTGTATGCATCACCTGTATCAGGCGTCATTCTGGACGGCAATGTGCGCATGCGCATGTTCTGCATGTGCTTGCGCTTATGGATGCGGTCGTCGGGGCGACCACAGCCCGGTCATCGTGTGTCCACCCCGCTGTGCGCTGCGTGCTGCTGTGCGTTGCGTGCTGAGCACTGAGAATGAGACATGCGGACACACCGGGCCCGCGCGTGTTCCGGGGGCATTTTGGCGTGGAACGGCTATGTGCTGTGGTGAACACGGAGGAATGTACGTGCTGCTCTTGCCAAGAGCCCGGCACGAGACGGCTTGCATGCTGCGTGCTGTGTGCTGTATGGCGCATGGGAGAGAGACCGGCGTCCCGGAGAACAGATCTTCGAACGGCAGTGATGAGAGAATCGGTGGGGCGGGCACGGCTGCAGAGGGAGTGGGCGCCACAGACGCGCATGCCGCCACAGAAGACCAAGAGGCGCAGCGGCGTGGGTGCGCAGCATGTCTGTGCTGCACAGGCCTTCTGCGTTGATCGAGTCGAGCAAGCGAGATGCGGCTCTAGTGGCCTTCCATGCATGGAGTGCGACCGCATGTGTCAGCGGCTCATCTCAAAGTGCAGTTGATTTGAGACGGGTGACTGGGTGTGACGGGGCGCAAGGCCCGGCCTGAATGTTGCCACCGCGCGATTGCGAGGGCAGCGGAGTGCTGCTGCGCATGTGGCACGCGTCCCTGTGTGCCATGAGGCTGCAAGCATGCAGCGCAGCACGCGTAGCACATACGAAATGGCAAGCAGGTGCAGTCTGGTCGGTCGTTGAGCACCAGCGGATTGCCCTCGCCATGTACGCCCAGCTGCAGCAACCAAATGGCTCCAAAGGGTTTTGGGTTTCAGATGTTCCAGGGCCATGAGGCCGAGCAGTCGAGTCGCCTGTGGAGCGTGCTGGGCGCCTGTTGCTGGTTGCGGGGCCGGCGGGCAACACTGAAGGTTGCTGTGTGATGGTTGCGGCATGTGATTAGGCCTAGGGGGGATGCTGCCGCGGTGTACACGTGTCGCGGTGTACACGTGCCGTCATGCTGCGTGACTCGCGTGACGCGCAGTGCACAGCGCGAGGGAGTTGAGGCATTCTGCCATGAGTAGGTGGCTGATTTGAAAGTGCCGTGGGTTCGCACGCACAGTGCTGCGCATGCTGCGTGTTTGCAATGTTTTCGATGGTGGCTGTTGAGCGGCTGCTCAGCGTGCTGTGCTGCATGCTGTGCGTGTCGAAGATGGGACTTGTTCCTGCGGAACGTGTGCTTCGCAGGCCGCAGTCAGCTATGGCCGTGCTTCGGGTGTGCTTTGCATTGCCATCTGCCTGGCGTGCGCAGCCTTCGGTGTGGGCGTCTGATGAGAAGTCGTGGGCACTATGGGCGCTTTGTGCCACTATTTGCGCGGCTGGACAGCGTTTGATCTGTTCCAATGCATGCATGGTCTTTATGTGTGCGAGTGCGCGTTGGTTCCAGCTGCTCCCGCGCCGGTCCGGCAGCAGAACGACGCCGCAATGCCAGCTGGCAATCAGGGGCTGCTCGGGCGCCCGATCGGGAGACCACTGTGGTAGACAAATGCAAGGCTGCTGCTCCAGCATGGGGGCGGCCCTGGTGCCTACGATGGTGCCTACGATGACATGCAGCTCTGTGCTGTGCATGCTTTGGTTGTATGGCTGACAGCTGCGGTAGTGAGCAGCACGTCGGCGTTGGATGGTGCAGCGGGTTGCGGGCAATCGCCGTGTTCTGGTAGCAGAAGTAGTGCGTTGAATAGCATATTTGGGTCATGATGCTGTACAAGCTGACTTTGCAGTGCATCCCTAACCCATCACAACACATGCTTCCAAACAGC
>JALKAD010000416.1:0-15855 GCA_024500015.1 Ulva compressa | reverse complement strand
ATCGGAGGTCTCCAGAGGCTGCCTGTGCCTGTATCCGCAACCTTCACAGCGCACCAGCCCGCGTCTTCACCCACAGGACGTCCCATCACCCCTGCCTGCACATACCACGGGTGCATGGCAGCGAGCCCACGATTTTCAGCTGCTGCAATCACAGATGTGAATCCACACTGCCTGCTCCACCATGCGCAGTGCGCACATCCAGTCACAGCGTCCACGCCCAAGTTGCCCCACCTGGGTGGGGAGGGTCCTGGGGTGGGGAACCTGTAAGTGGGGAAGTTGGCAACTTTCTGGAAACTGGTCAGAATTGCAATCTGACAAGTCTATGGTTCATAGTTAAGTGTGTTGAGATGTTCTGATGCTTCATTTGGATAAAAACGCTAATGGCTGCGCTGTTTTGGGTTGCAGGCCTCACAGCTGCCCCAAGTCATGGGTGGGGAAGGCATGTAGGTGGGGAACTCGACCATGGGGAAGTTTGACCAGGTAACACTAACATGGATGATGATGCTTGGCAAGTCATTTGGTGGCATTCATTGGTAGTCCGGAATGGTACTTATGATTTTCGGGCATCAGAAGTGTTGGTGTGGTGATTCCGGGACATAGGTTCCCCAACTGTTGGGTGGGGAACACCTGAGAGTGGGGAAGCCTGTGGTGGGGAAGTACAGCAGCATCTACTGTGGGCCAATAACGGCGGAAGAGGTGCTGCCATCAGAGGCGCTGTTAGAGTGGCAGCAACAACTTAGCATACTGTGGCCAAATGGGCAGAGGCGCTGCCAGAGTGGCAGAATGGCTGTTGGTTTATTTGGGGCAAACTTGGGCAGCAGCCCCCAACAAACACAAACCACAAAGCGCTGCCAGAGCAGCAACTACGGCTGTATGGCATACTATGTGCCAACATTGCTGGTAGAGACGCTGTCAGAGTGGCAGCAACGGCTGTATGGCATACTGTGGGCCACCATGGGCGGCAGAGGCGCTGACAGAGTGGCAGCAATGGCTGTGTGGTGTAGTTCAGGCCAACATGGGCGAGAGCACTGCGTGATGTGGTTTCTTATGGCTTTATGTGCAAGCGAAAACTACTGCGTGACTTGGATGCTCGTGGATTTGCTGGGTGTACTGCCGCCCGCCATATCGGTAGGCTACGGTATACGGTGGGCACTGCCGGGATAGTAATCTAGGGAGCCATGTAGAAACGAGCAACGACTGGGTGGAATCAAGTAATCGCTTGGTTTGGGCTCAAATGTGCAGCTAGCTACGTACTCCTGGTGTTGTGAGTTTTCTGAATCAAATACTTGTTATGTGCGTGAAAGCTGTGTACTCAGCTTTCTACTGAAATGGTGAGCAAGGAAGGATGGTGGGTGGCCAGTTGTTTCGCACTGGTGAGGACTCGTATGGCTGATTGCATCCGATCACTGTCGATCGTCTTCACGAAACGCCGCAAATCATCTTATGCAGGCTGTAACTATCGACTTGCTGTACATTCACAGAGTTACTGCAGCGGCGCTTTTCGTGGCGATGGCAACTGCTCCGCTGATAGGCTCCTGCGCTGACAGTGCAAGACCGTGTGATTGACCAACGTGGCGATTAAAAGCAAAATATGTATTACCTGTGCTCTGCGGTAGTGAAAGTGCTGATGTATCGACACGCAACGACGTCGCTGCTTGCAGTGCGAGCCATTAGTACACCTCGCCACTTATTCTGCAGCTGCGAGCAGTACTCGTGACGGTGCGTTTGATAGCGGGTCTACGCTGTAGCTCTAGTATGGCTTCCACAGTTGACTCTGCAAAGCTCCAGCAAGGCTAGATTGTCAGCAGTCCTTGGTTTCACTGCGCTCAGAACGAGAGGCCCGCCAGCCGCGAGAGATCGTGCGTGAGCTTATATGGTCCCATATTATGGTGCTGTGCTCTGGTATGCGCTCGTCCTGTCTGTTGCTGTTTGCGACGGTGCCCTCAATGCTCGAGCATCGAGTGCACACGCACCTAGCTTTGTCGCAAATCTACTGTTTCAGCGCCATCCAAGCACGCCAATAGTCTTATACATTAATACAAGTATTCTGCGCATCGTTGTAGACGTTCTCTTTCGCGTGATCGGCATCTATACGCAGTGAAGCTCTTCCTCCCGGTGAGCTTCATGCTTGTGCCAGCACCACTGACACTACTATCACACCATTGCCCGTCCATGATAACATCCTACATATGACTCTATTACTATGCATTGCTTATAGCGCGTTCTAAGCCACCTCATTGACGTCCATGCCCTTGGTGTGCAAGGGCAGCTTGAGCTCAAGGTACAAGCAACAGCAAGAAAACATGCACATTAGCCCCATCTGCGGCGCCACATATCTCACTATAATGTGTGTAAGTAACAATCTTGCTCCTTTCAGCCGTTTACATGCTTCATAGTGCTGCTATGGAGGGAGGCTGCCAACCACCACAACACCTTCACACGTGCACACACACCGCACCACAGACCGCACAAGCTCAGAAACAACGCAGGCCTACTTAAATATCATATATGTATGTCCTCAACGTTACAGCGCATCAAAATACATAATCCCCAAAGAGTCCCCAAGCTGAAACAGGTTCCCCACCTTGCCTTCCCCACCCTGGGTGGGGTACTTTGTCGTGGACACTGTGGTCCCTCCCACAACCAAGCGCTAGCTACGCCATGCTGCACCACCCAATGCCGTCAACATTCGAACCCCTGCTGCATGACAAATCAGTATGCCCCCGTGCTGCGATGCGCAGCCCACCAACATCTCAAAAGTCTTTGCGATGCCTTCCATATTGCCCTCCTCGCTGCTCGTTCCTGCCTATCCCGCTTCTAGCCCTAGCTAGCAGTAGCCCTAGCCAGTACAGTGGTTGCACTAGCGACTGGTGCACCTGAATTTCCGTGCGCGCGGCGGTGTGAGAGTCGGGGCGCCTGGCATGTCCTCTTTTTCCTGCGTCCGGCGGCCAGTGCGCCCTGCGCCATGGCCAGGGGGCGCTTGCCCCCAGGGGCGCATGCATGCGGGGGATCCTCGGACTAGCATATATATATATGCATGGGAGTCCCGGGGTGGGGTGGTGTGCAGTACTAGTGGTGGCACCACCAGTGTCCATGGGCATCGGGTGGATTGGCCATGTGCAGCCGTGGCTGTGTGCTGGCGGGTAGTGGTGCTCGGTGTGGCTAGGTGGGGTGCATGGCGTCGGAGTTGGCGTAGTGGTGGTGGTGTGCTTTGGTGTGCGGTCATTGCAGTGCATGGTAGTTGATGGGTATTCGCGTGTTGCTGCCTTCTGCCCGCCGTCTGCTGGGATTCGGCTGGTTGCTTGCTTTTGTTGTTGTCCTCGCTGTTGGGCTCCTGCGTCGAGCTCCGTGTAACACTAGCGCCTGTAGTGGGTGCACTAGTGGGTGCGCCATGGACATGCGCAGCTGGCCCAGGACATACTCGCCCGAGGACAGCGCAACGCCAGACGAGTGCATGTACAGTCGCCGGCGTCGTGCCAGGTGTGCTGTGCTGCTTGCGCCGTCCGCCGTGGAGACCGCCGTGCTGAGTGCTCGCAATTAATTAATTAAATAATTGTATCCCGTGGCCGGGCTGACTCGGAGGTGCTGCTCTATCTCTGTGTTACACGTATGGCACCACAACAAACATGTGCCACAGGCAGCTCCCTTGCTGAATCCGCCCGCGGCTCCTTCGGCCTGATGACGCTACAGAAAGGCGTCCGCGCTACCTGCGCTTGTTTGGTTGCTACGTTGGTGGGCGGGCCAGAAGCAGAACCTGGTGGATTGTTTTTTCTTTATATCCTGTCATGTTAAAACTTTTCAATACATGCATGTACATATTATGGTGGAGCATATTCAGAATGTGCGTGCGCGGGCGTGGGTGCAGGCACTCCGGTGGGCACGCACTCACGCAGACAAACTCCTGGTGCCTTTCGCAACATGTTGTGGCCAAGCAGTGGCCTTCTCCGTGGCAGGCGCGGCCGGCGGACAGCCAGATCCAAGCACACGTGTGCACAACCACAGCCTTTTCACCTGCACCCACGCACAAGACATGCACTGCACTCCGGTGCCTGTGCCTTGAATTGCACTCCATGTCATTGCACTGCCTCCTTCTTTCACTTGAAGTGCCGAGGGGCCGTGTCAGGCTGGCGTGGGTGCAGGCGGAGGCTTTCCTCGCAACGCCACCATAGCACGTGCCAGCTACTCCGGAGCTGCTAGCTGTGGCGCTTTGCACGAGGAGGTCAGGCTGCTGCGCTAATATGAATTGATCAGCGTTACACATGGAAGTACATCACGTAGAATGTCCTCAGGGATACGGCAATATTAATATATACGGTAATCATACATGCACACCTCACGCCGCTCGCCAGGGACCTTCAACCGCGGCATAGCCTGGATGCTGTAGCACCGCTACACATGTCCGCCAGGCCATGCATTCACAAATGCATGTCAACCTGCCAGCCAATGGCCATGGCGCCCCAGACTCGGCATGCCTCCTCGCTGCGTGGCCTGCCTGACAGGCCACCATCACCTGACCTCCTGTCCTGTTGCACCACAGACGTTGCTTCAATGCTCTCGACCACTCCCCACAACAAAAGTTTCACCATCTGCTCCGCAGTATTCAAACCTCACCACAATCACGCACCCCGTGCGCGTCTCACTCGCGCCTGGTACGGGCACCAGGCCTCCCCGACAGAGGATGCATCGTGCACTCAGGTGCCACAGCATGCGCAGCATGCCCGCTCCTCAGGCTGCCGCACTCATCAACTCGACACTTGTGGCACAACAGCACCTGCCCCAGCAAACGCCGCACCGCATGCGTGCGGACCACGCTGCAGGCTGTGTGGGCTCTGCGTGCTGTTGGCCGCATGCGCTGCAGCTCACTCCTCCGTGAAGTAGGCCTCGCCCTCTTTGGTGTCCTTGAGGAGTGGGTAGTCGGTGTATCCCTTCTCGCCGGGCGTGTAAAACGTGGGCCGGTCGTACTTGTTGAGCGGGGCCTGCAACTTCCATCGCAGCAGAAGGTCGGGATTGGCCAGCGCCCAGCGCCCCATGGCCACCTACACATGCATGCTGTTATCAATTGATGTCGTGCATATGCATCCCAGCGTGTGCGTGCCAGTGTATGTTTCCCAGGGCGAGCGGAGGCTTGACCAGGGTTTCCATCGTCCGGCGAAAGTGGCCGTAACTTGAATTGAATACAGACCATTGGCCGCAACTGGTGTTAAATAGACCAAGGCGCGCAGACAACGGAGCTGTCTGGGCAAATTCTGATCTCACACGCACGAACACGCGTTGCACGATGACAGAGTCAAGTACACAGCAGCGCCGAGAAGAGGCTGCACGCAGCACAAGAAGCAGCAGTAGCGGTGCAGGTACATCTGCGCACACCCCTGCGGCGTGGAGCAGCCACGGTGGCGTTCTGACAGCATGCAGACTTCACAGGCGCAGGGGGGCACGTACGCGTGGCAAGTTCATAAGTTATGAATCATAACCGATCAGGTGCATACTACATGCACAGCAGCTGCAACAGCTGTCTTAGACCACCGATCTTGGTGAATCTATGTATGGTGAACCTAGGTTGCACGGGGTTGGGGATGCCATGTTGGCACCGGCAAACAACAAATTTAAATGTCGACGCACCAGGTCAGCCGTGTCAGACGAGATCTTTTCGACGGCGCTCTCGCGGCGGAAGCCCCCTGCCGCGATGAGAGGCACCGGCCGCGCCGCCTCACGGAAGTCGTCCAGTGTTTCATGCGCCGCGTTCTCGCGGTCCGTGTTGCCGTTGACGCGCGACTCAACGAGGTGCAAGTATGCGATGCCGCGCTTGGCCACCTCGCCGCACACATATTTCATCAGAGTCTGGATGTCGTCATCGTACGAGTCCAGGAAGTTCCCGTACGCCGTCATGCGCAGCCCGACGCGGTCCGCCCCCACCTTCTGCATGTCCGCCAGGGTTGCAAACATTTCTCAGCATCCCGCGCAACATCCATGTTAATCAACCTCAATCTGCTATATGACAGCTCACGCAGGACATGCAGCACGCAGAGCACGCGCAGCATACAGAGCGCGTGTAGCGTACGATGAGCTTGTGTACGTACACAACACAGTGCGCACAGCAGCTCATAGCATACACAGCACATGCAGCACCTGCAAGTCATGCAGTATGGCCAGCGTGCACAGCATGCGCAGCAGGGGGGACTCGGAGCGTACCTCGACGACGGCATCGAGGACTTGAAAGAGGAAGCGCGCGCGGTTCTCGATGCTGCCGCCGTAGTCGTCGGTGCGCTCGTTGCAGCTGGACTTGAGGAACTGGTCGATGAGGTAGCCGTTGCCGGCGTGCACCTCCACGCCGTCAAAGCCGCAAGCGAGCGCGTTTGCCGCGGCCTGGCGGAAGTAGTCAACGTAGGTTGAAATCTCCTCGAGGGCGAGGGCGCGGGGGGTCTCAAACTCGAGCTCCTCAAACGTGGTGGGGTGGTTGACGGGGGTGCCGTCGCTGACACGGGTGGCTGAGGGGGCGACAGGTAGGGAGCCATCTGCATGGAGAGGCGGCTTGTGATTGCACTTAGGATCTCAGGAGTCTAAGCACATGTGGCACGCAGTATGTGTACATGTGAGGCCAGCAGACGTCGACGCATGCATGTGCGACATCTGCGGCTGGAACAGCTACAGGGGCCCTCCCTATTGGGCCATCCCTATAGCTAGGGTGCGTCTATCGGTACTCACCACACGCATGCGGCACACAGCTGCCAGTATATTACACACGTACGTGCGCATCGTGCACCGTGCACGCGGAGGTAGATCAGAGCCTCAGTTACATGTAACTGCATACACCGAGCCTGAGGGGTTTCCGGAAGCAGGCACGGACTCCTCAATTGCAAGCTGGGTCATGCATATGCTCCGGGTCGTGTGCAGCGGGCGGATCGACAACCAGGTTGTGGTACAACGTTAATCTGAAGGTCGACAGCATCCGACAGCGCACCTTCGTTGTAGACGGAGTGGCTTGCGCGGCCGCAGTGCCAGATCTGGCAGAAGAACACGGCGCCCTTGTCCTTGACGGCCTCAACAATGGGCTTCCAGGCCTCCTTCTGCTCCTCCGTGTAGATGCCTGGCGTGTTGGGGTAGCCGTGGCCGTTTGCCGCGACCTCTGTCGCCTCGGTCAACATGAACTGCCCTTTGTTGGCGCGCTCTGCAGCATACTAGTCTTAACAGGCGCGCATGTCACAAACCGTGCCAACGCGTAGGGCTACCATGCTGCTTGCACATAATTGCGATTCTTTGTTTTGTTCCGTGCTTTTCTCCGGGCCCTTGCAATTGGCGCTGCTCGGGCCTTGATCTATCACAGTAATACAAATAGGGCCTTCTGTTTCGGGAGCAGCCTGAGGGCACAACACGTTGGCCATTGTGCGGCCTTAACCTCGGTCTACTAGTATGCACTGATGGTATGCACTGATGGCATACACGGCACATGCAAGCACGTGTACATGTAGCTGCAGAGGAGCGCGCCGGGTGAATAACGCCGGTATCGGGCATGACTTTTAAGCTATGCAAGTTTGAGGCAGCTCGCACAGCTTTCAGTATCCTATGTACGCATATATGCCTCGAGTGTGCCCGTCCCGCATACTCAACATGTGCACGTGCACACGAATGCCGGTTCGTATTGAATCGTTGCAATGATTCACATGTGCAGCTGCAGGGCCAACAGGCGTGCGGCATACCTGAATAGTATTTCTCGGAGAACGATGCCGGAATGGTTTTTATGGCTCGGGATCGAGTCAACGGAGCGTAGACGATGCGAGTGCTCAGGTCATACCGGCCCAGCTTGAACGGTTCAAACAGGATCTTGATGTCTTCAGGCGTCTCGACGTCTTCGACTGGGGTGTTCCGTGCAATTGCCATGTTGGAAATCAATCTGCGCACAGGCGGCATTGACCTCGGGCCCGCTTTACACGCTGGTGCCGTGATCATGAGGTAGCTCGCGCGGCGGCAATCTGCAGGGCACAAATACGCACTACGTAGTGTACAGGTGCAACACTCGAGATTTGCCACTACTAGTATGTGTGATGGACCACTGACAGTTGAACCGCTTTCCCACGCAGAGAGCTCTGAAAGACGTCCTCCGACGGCCTATGCACAGCTCGTTCCGCGATGCAAAGATTCCGTGACAAGCACGACACACTCTACGCACATCTGCCGACCTCACACGTTCACCACATACGGTCAGCAAATACCAGCAATACAAGCCGGGCTGACAGTTTTCGGAGTTTATGTAGGAACACGTCCTGTTAACGTTGATACATACCTCGAGAGAAAATGTGGTGTCAGCTGCAGGAGTGGGCTTGCAAATATTTATACGGAATTCGAACAGTGAACTCTGAAGTCCAAGCTGCGGCCCGCTGGTTTAAATGCACCACATGTCGACCACAGCTGAAACAGGCAGATGCAAAATTGGTGTATCCCGCGTTTGGCCGGATGATGTGAGCGAGTGACTCGAATTCCTGCGACTCGAGCTGTTCTCGGCTGACATAATGCTGCACTCTGATCATGAGTCAGCACCATGGTACCACAAGCGGCGCGCGGCCACAGGCGTAACCCCAGCTACCGCGGGCGGCCGGCCGCCAGGTGCCCAACTTGCATTGAACGCGATGGCAGTGACATGCTCCTGCACCGCTGCTCAGCGGCCAATCGCGACTCGGACGTGATCCTTGCGCTGAATAGCTCCAGAGCTCTCGAGCCGACTGTCGCAGCTGCAGCATGCAGTCTCTGTGAAAGCACTTGCTAGCAGGCGCATCGATCGACGTACGTCGCGTTAGAAGCTTCTAAAAAGCCTCCGATCTCGACATCAGGACTGCCGCCGTGGTACCGGTGGTACGTCAGAACCCGCAGTGCGGCCGCGGGATATCGATTCTACAACGCAATAAATTCCCTCCAACAAACAGCCTATCCCACTGGACACGGTCACGTGTGCCACACATGTACAGCGGTGGTATCATACAGACCAAGGTACGGGAGCTTATTTTTTTTAATGTAACAGTGCCAACGGCGGATACAGTCCCCAACCTGCATGAAACTGCTGGCTCAATCTCTGTGTAGCACATGAAACTGCTCCATGCACCTCCACCATGTTGCTTGCTCGCTCGCTGTTGCAATTGCAGTGCCCTCGCTGCCGGGATCTTGAGTTGGTCTCGTGTATCACACAACGCTGCCACAGTGTCGACTGCTCTGTTGCCTCGGCGCTGCTGAGTCCTAGATCTATCACAGTGTAACACAACGCTGCCACAAAAGTGTTCACGCCCCCTGCATCCCTTCCATGTTATGCTGCACCTTCCCTGCAGACATCAATAATAGCGCACGGGACGCGGCGTCGCCTGAGGAAGCGGCCCTGCGCGCCACCGCCCGTGAGTGCATTGCGGCGGAACGCGCTATAGCTACCCCCACCCCTCACGGCGGCAACCTTGACGACGTGTTCGAACCTCCGGACGTGCAGTCCGCCCCGTCGCACCTGGGTAACCACAAAGCGTCGGGTGGGGATGGTATGCCTGCGGAGCTGCCAAAGTACTCTGGCCGCGCCGGGCTTGCAATGTTGACTACTAGTAGACTGTACAACGCCGTCTATGAAGCCGAACGTGTTCCATCGAACGTGGCAGCAAGGCGTTGTGACGCACCTTCCCAAAGGAGGCGATGGTGGCGACCGCGGCAAGTACCGGCCGCTAACACTGATGCGTATCATAGATAAGCGTTTTGCGGCGATTGTGTCTGCACGCATGATGGACGCCCTCGCTGTACACGACCAACAGAACGCCTTTCGCCCAGGCAGGGGGGCACTCCAGGCGCTGGCCATTCTGATGCAGACGATCTGCCGCCGTACAGAGGCTGGATTGCCCACATTTGCGTGCTTAAGCTTCTTCGATGCGGCGAAGGCGTACGTCTCTGTCCCACACGGCCTCCTCCGGAGGCCTGTACCGGTTGCTCCAGAAAGGAGTCAGTGGCAAGGCGTTTGCTGTTGTGGACTGCATGTACTCGTCTGCCTACAGCTGTGTCAGGGTCGACGGCATTCCCTGTGCAGCGTGGCGTGGCTCAAGCGCTTGCAAGGATGTAATCTGTTGCCGCTCTTATATGCTGTCTTCATTGACAGTGTCCTTGACGACCCGAGTGCTCTTCCGTCGGATGGCCTGGTGCCGATTCCCGCCCCCGGTTTGGAGCGTACACTCCCGGGCCAGGCTTATGCTGATGACCTCTGTGGTTTAGCAGCCATGCCGGGGGGCGCGCAACGCGTTGTGACCGTTGTATTCGCCCACAGTCGGCGGTGGGGGTGTTCCCTGAACATACCGAAGTCGTTGTTGACGGTGTTTGGCCCCATCGCCGTGCGGCGTGAATGCAGCCGTGCGGCTGCGCTGGGGCTCGGACCTGCTGCCCCGGTCTGCCCTGGCCAAATACCTTGGGGTACTGCTGGAAGAGTCCGTACTTTGTGACGCACAGCAGGCGGCGGCTGCGGCCCGGGGCTGGTGCGCACTCGGCCGGTGGATGCCGGCGCTGAAATCTGTGCACCTTACCGCTGCGGCGCAGAGCACTGTTATTCGTACTCGTGTTAACGTTACCCCTTGCATGCTCTACGGCATGGAGCTGTGGCCTGTCTCCACACCTGGTGCGGACTTGGATGCCGTTCTCACGGCGCCGACCAAGGTGGTGGCCATGGATGACGTCCGCCCTTTGCAGTCTTGTCCCGCTTGGGTGAGAAATCGTAGCGTCTCGAATGAGGTCCTCCTTACGGACCTTGATATGCTGGCCGCCGCCCTGGCCGCCGCTGACCACTGCCGCGTGGCACATACACGGCAGCTCGCACGCGACCGCGCGCGTGCCTGACGCCGCATCGTCCAGCCCGTTTGTGGCCTCTGCTGTCGCCTCGAGGCCGCTTTCCTTGTCGGCACCGCCTCCCGGATTTCTGCCGTGTGCGCGTCTGCGCCCGTTGCTGTGCCTTCTGTGTGGCTGCCGCGTTGTGCCCGGCTGCGTGCGTGGTCGTCTGAGTTGTGTGCGTTGCTCGAGCCTGTGCGTGCTCCCTCTGCTGCCCTGTCTGGTGTGGTTGCGCGTGTTGACCGGTCTTCCGCCCCTGTCCGCAGGGGTGCTATGGCCGATGCCCGTTTGGGCTTGACGTGACTCATCGGATGGCCGATTGGGTCGTTTGTCTGTTTTTTTTGGTTTTTTGTTTTCCGGGTTTTTTTTTTGGTGGTGCATAGAACAGCGTATGCCAGTCATGGTGCACCTAGACGCGTTCACACTGCCTTAATCAGTGCTGCTCACATGTGCACCTGCAGCACGCCTCACTACAAGCTCACAACTGCAGCAAAGTGCAGCACGCCTCACTATAAGCTCAGAACTGCTCCGCCAGCACGTGCACGCCCAGCATGCATTGCTTGCCCGCCACACGGGCGATGGATAACAGCGACTGCTCGTACGTGTCGACGTTCCCCTTCTTCAACGCACACGGCAGCTTCCAGCCCCTTCCGCAACGCACCCAGGCCATGCCATGCCCTTTCATTCCGCGCGCACACACTCCCCGCACTGCTGCAGGCCCGGGCCCAGAGGGCAGTCAAGCCGACTGTAATCATACTTACATACTTTAGGCCTCTGGGCCGTCAGCTTGTGCACTGCCCCCATGGCCACACCGCCTAGGCTGTTCACGGCTGTTCACACCGGCTGTTCACACCGCCCCAGCTGCTCACGTGCATCTCGGCGGCCGATGTAGAGGGCAGCTGCGCGAAGCCCGCTTGGTGCATATGCATGAGCCGCAGCATGTGACACCGCAAGCATGTGCCGTATATCATATGATATGTACATGTGGTACATGCTGTCTACTCTATGGTACACTGCTATTGTGTGAGCAAGCGGCCGCTGGGCTAGCGCTCACTGTGGCGCACTCTGAACCGGCAGCGCGTATACTGGCATGGCACCACGTGGTACCTTCAAGTTTTATGTATGCACTAGAAAAGCTAGGGACGTATGGGTGGCCGCCCGCCCTTTGCCGCCCCTGATGGCGGTAGCCTGTGCCTGTGCATGCGTGTCACACTGTGATAGAAAACTCTGTTTGCCTGTTGACTGCTCTGTTACCTCGGCGCTGTTGAGTCCTAGATCTATCGCAGTGTAACACACCGTGATAGAACACAAAAGCGGTGATCGAGCATCATGCCAAACCCAAACGGGGGCAGGCTCCGGAAGAATGAACAACACGCACCGCCGCATCATGACCAGGCACAGCTGCAGATCAAGGCCGCATGCAGCAGCGTCGAAGGAAGGGGCCATGGAGCCAAACAAACAATCATAAGCAGCACGGCCACCGAACACGCTGGCGTGAACCGCATTCACAAGGAATACAGCGCCGCAGGCACCTCTGCACTTGATTGCTAAAAGAAATACTTGTAGGCCTAGCACACAGAGAAACTCTCGTGCACTCGTGAGGGTGACACAGCCACATACAGCATACCTGATCATGATACGATTGTTTGCAGTGTGCAGAGAGACTGATCACACGCGTTGCGGTTCTCACGTTTCTGCTCGTGATGGGTGTGGATCATGCTACTAGTAGCTGCTGGTCATGTAGCTGGTACGGCCGTCGGACGGCGACCGCATGCTACTAGTTTACGTATACTATAGCTGCTGGTCATGGTTTATTTGTTTTGGTTGTTATATTTCCTGGTTACTTCCCTCGGCGCTACTGAGGCCTTGATCTATCACAGTGTAACACACGTTGCGGTTCCAGGGGGGAGTTGTCTTGGATCCATTCCGGCGGTACGTGACAGGCGCAGTTGCTGATTATAGGTGTTATATATATATGCTATTTTTGGAAGGTCGTAACACGAAGCATTGTTCGGATGGTGTAGTTGGTTATCACGTCTGCTTAACACGCAGAAGGTCGGCAGTTCAACTCTGTCTTCGAATACCTTTTACCTATCGCGCTCGCTCGACCCGGCGACCATCATATCATCCACAATCATATCAACCCATTCCACATTTGGGGGATTTCATCCCGAGCGTTGCTTCAGGTCGTTTGCAATACCTTGCACGAAGCTGTGATCGTGTAGACGGTCTAGTGGCTACTGGGGCCCATGTGATTCCTGTCGGTGCACTCACAGACACTGCACCCCTGGACGGCCTGCTTGCAGGGTATTGGTCGTTTGCTTGCCTGCTCTTGCCTTCACTGCCGGGCTCTTGCGTTCATTTCCGTGCAACACACTGCACCCCTGCACGCATGAGGTCAGCCATGCATGAGGTCAGCCGCGCGCCCTGGTGCTCACAGCAACCTTGTTGTGTGCACCCCACATACAGAGACAAACGCAGGAGCCCGGCAGCGAGGGCAACAACAAGAAAGCAAGCACCTGAACCCCAGCAAGCAACAACTTGAAGCAATACGAACAGCCTGGTTCCAGAGGCACACTGCACCGCCTACAGACCGGCTACGTGTTGGGTCGACCCGCGTGGCCAAGCAATGTTTACACCGCTCGACCTGCAAGCCGGCAGCGCAGCGCAGCGCAGCGGAGACGTTGCGAGGACCTGACGCCCCTCATGCGGCATCGCCTTGTACCTGACCAAGGGGCCGAGGCCTGCTTCATGTCGGGCGCCATGCCGAACAGCGTTAACAGCATCGATCGTGCATGCACACCTGGCGGTCGAACACGTGCGCATGCGGTTGACCAACTTGCATAGCACAGGAACACGCCTTGTGACTTGCATGCGGGGCCCTGTTGAGGCACTCTGCCGTGTGTGTTACACAGTGACAGATCTAGGACCCAGCAGCGCCGAGGCACCAGACCAGGCAACACGCAAACAGACAGGTGCGCGATAGACACAAGGCGGCTGCTTATTGTCACTATAATCCGCATGCGTACGATTTTGTTGCGTTGTCGCATGAGACATTCGGCAGGTTGAGCAAGGGTGCATTGTCGCATTTGAAGTATCTGGCTGATATTGCTGTCGAGTGTGGTATACAGGATCGGGCGCAGTACATCACCAATGTGAAAAGAGAACTGAGTGTAGTTTTGTGTAGAGGCAACGCTCTGTTGTTCAGGATGGGCGTTCAGATCATGACTGGTGTGTCTGGTAAGGCAGCCGTGGCGGGCAGAGTCCGCCCGGTTGCTGAGTTGTGAGGTAGTGCGTCGGATGTGCCACAGGCATGACTAGCGCATAACGACTCTATAACCACACACAAACAATTGCTGATTGTTGTTACTGTCTGCTTTCGGGGGTTTTGGCCGTCTGCTTTCCTGCTGTTGCCCTCGCCGCCGGGCTCTTGCGTTTATCTCCGTGTAACACACAAACAACGCAGGAACCGAGCGCAGCACCACGCAGTACCACACAGTCCACGCGCACACCAAACACAGTCAGCATGCTCCGGGCCCACTGGCGGGCGCCGACTCGACACTAGCAGTCTACACGGGTGCGCAGCCGCGCGCTACGGCCATCTCCGAGGCCGCGAGGCACCGGTCCCAGGGGCTGCAGCCACAGCCAGCCCGGCAATACGAGCGGTGTCCGGGAAGGGGGGCAGAGGAGTGTACTGGACAAGCCCTGCGAAACTAGGAACAAACCAGCAATTGTCTTCATTGCACATGGTTCTGTCATCATACCTGCGCTGCACCACTGCGCACGACACCGAGCAGCCATGCTGTGGTGTTGCATGCATGACCATCCCGGCCCCGTTGATGCACTCGGCAGTTTTTGTGTAATGTACAAGCCTTAAGCTTGCAAATCCAAGCACAAACTTTAAAAAACTTGAAAAAAAAACCTGAAAAAAAAAACAAATTGAAAACAATTAAAAAAACGGACATCACGCCACACCCGGACGGGCATCGGCCACAGCGCCCCGGCGAGCAGGGGCGGGCGAGGGAACAACACATGAAACAGAGGCCTGGCCACTCCGGAGCACAGGGCACAAACTCAGCCGGGCCAGCACACCAAGCCCGCAGTCGGGTCCACGAGGGCAGGCAAACAACGCCCACTGCCGCCGGCGCAGCCGAGCAGACGGCAGACACCCGCGCAGCCACACCAGCGACGAAAGCGGCCACCAAGCGCACACACAGGGAGCGGACAGAGGCGCTAGTGCAGCGCGGCAGCGCAGCCGCTGGGTCCAACAGGAGTGGGACAGCACATGCCGTCGCAGCAGTGTCACAAAGGGCGCCGGCATAGAACGAACGGTGCACCACAGCGCGGACAGTAGGGCCCGCCTCCGTCGCCCGGAGGAGGTCAGCGCGCAAGAAGTCCGTGCAGTCGCCGACATGCGGGCAGGCGAGGAGCAGGTGCTCAACGTGGCGCCGCCTGTGCTCAACCGCAGCATCGCCCGGGGACACCTCATGGGCCTCATAAACATCTTACTCACAAAGCAAGCACACATGCGGAGCATCGTGCGTACCATACCACACAGCGTAGTCCCCAGGGAGGTGCGACGAGCGGAGTGCCATGAGGGGATAGACCACCGACAAAGGCGAGCGCGTGTAGCGCGCCACACCGGACAGCGGCAGGCATAGTCCCCTAGCCAATGGATTCCGGGGTACGGACACCGGCAGAGCGCATTTGCGCAGCCTACCTCGCATGGGGCCCGTTGAACGATCAGTAACAGCGGGCACCCCCACGCCACGGTGCAGACGAGTCCAGGTAGTTATACCAGCGCGTATGTCATCGATGATCATTGCTGAGGCCGGCGACGGCAGCGGGGCTGGCGGCGGGTTCCGGTTGCATACCGGGACATCCGTGGGCATCAAGGCGGGGGAGATGATCGGCCGCGACGGCCGCTGCCGCTGTGGCCCGGCGCAGCCATGCGTCGTGTTTGTGCAACGAGGCGCACAGCAGCCCCCATGTAGTCAGGCGACGCATCAGCAGGGAGAGGATGCATGA
>JALKAD010000415.1:0-15864 GCA_024500015.1 Ulva compressa | reverse complement strand
CATCATATGCGCCCCCCGAGGCGGCCTTGGCCGCCGAGCGCGGCGACCGCACCATTGTGGCTGACGCCGCGGCAGACATGTGGGCGCTGGGCGTCATGGCCTTTGAGCTCCTCGTCAACAGACCCGTGTTCCCACCCGGTGGGCCTTGCGCGCCAACCAGGGAGTCCATCTGGGCGCAGCTCTGTGGCGGGGTGCCCTTGCTGTGGGAGGCGGGCGCGGCCGGCCAGGAGGACAAGCTGTGGCAGCTGCGCGCGCTGCGGCGTGCTGTGCTGCAGTGCCTGCAGCGCGACCCCGCTGAGCGGCCGACGGCGGCTCAAGTGCTGACAAATTGGCGCAACCTGTTTGACTCCCGCACCGCAACGGGACAGCCCCTCTGAATGCTTAATATGACCGTTACAACGATGCCTCTGTGATGGTGCTTGCATGCATGCACTGTGTGCTGACATTGGCATGCCAATGAACAATTTGAGATACATGCGCAGAGTCTCTGCAGGTTGCCCCTACTCGAAGGGCTGCATACTTGTAACAAATGCACGTGCTTTGTGCTGGCCTGAGACACCGGTGTCCTTGCCAGGTGCATGCGTGACTCATTACACTGACACTGCGATGCCACGGTTACTGTATCCTTACTGTTACTGCGTCTGCCATGACTGGCACTGAAGTATGAATGATACAAAGCGTCGAAATATGTGTATTCACTGGCATAAGATTCACCACCGTGTGACATACACATTAAGTCAAACGACAACACACCGCAACTGCATGCTGCTGTGCCTCATTCCGCTGTCATGGTGCATGTGCACTTGCACGTACCGGTCTTGAGTGCCCAAATGTTTCACGGTCTCCTGCTGAGGAGAAGCATCACGCTGATATCACAACTCAACTCAATACAGTGAAGGGCTGGAGATGCTATCAACCTTTGACAGCTGCACAGCAGCCGTTTCGGGTTGTGGCAGTGGCGACACAGCCACCTTGTGCCCGGCCTTGTTCCCGGCTGGCATCTCATGCCTAGGAGGGTTGGCAACTGACTTGCTACACGGGAATATACACACACACAATGCGGTGAAGAGCACGACGAAGGGAAGCATCACAGCCAATGTTATGATAATATCACGCAATTGCAGACCATCCAATTGGTCGTACGGATTCTCAGTCTCTAGCGCACCCCCGCCTGGCAACGGCCGGAACACTGGGGTTGCCATCCCTGACTGCCGAGCCTGCTGCCCTACGATCCGCAAGAACGTGGGATTATGGGCACGTGGCAGAGCCCGGCCCCTAGCCTCCACGTCAGCAAACACGTTTGTAGGTGGCTGCTGTGCTTCGGTGGCAACCCCACCATCACCTTCAGATGGGATCACATGCAGCGGCCATGCCCCCAACTTGCACGCCCGCTGCAAATCCCACACGGATGGCTGCTCGGTGTCTGTGTACACCCGGCACTCGTCGTCCTCCACCGACACGTCGGCTGGCCGCACCGCTGCATTCCCCATGAACCGGCAGTTGTGGAACCGTGCGGCGGCGCCGCTCCTGGTGCTGTTGGCGCGCGTCGTGCAAAGTCCCACTGCCGGGCCAGCATACAGCGCGGTGTTGTCGGCGAAAGTGGTGTCCACGATGGTGGCACGCGCGCCGGCCTCGAGCACGATGGCCGCTCCGACTTCTCTTGTGAATCCTGAGAAGTGAGAGCCTGCGGCACACGTGTGCACTGTCGTCAGAAGAGTACATTTGGATACAGTGTGTGCACAAGGTACCGAGGCACTCCGGTGCGCCATGCGCGCATGCATGCTCATGCCGTTCCGGCAGCTAGCCGGACGCTGCCGGACCCCTGCTGCACGTGTCCGACATACAGTGTTGATGGTACTTGGCGCTACCTTGCACCCTGCCACACATGCACGGCTGGCGTTGTGTTGGAGGAGATTGATCTCAGCTGCATAGTAGAGTGTTGCGACAGATGCATGAGCTGCATGTCCTCGAGGGCAGCTGCCCGCAGCCTGATGCAGTGGCCTGGTACCATCCTACCGGTAGGAACCCAGCTGCGGTATGTGACGTGTGCACGACGCAGTCGGTCAGGTCGATCATCAATGATTCCGCAAAGCACACCACTGATGAAAATGCTGCAGTCTTCATTAACATGCATGCCGCGCGAGCCACCTTCGGTGCCGACCAGCGTGACGTCTGTCAGATAAAGATCTGCGGCGCTGGTGGAGACGAGGGAAGAGTGCGCTGGGGGTGGGCCAGCGAGCCGAATGTACAGAGAAGAGAGCCATAGGGCGGAGGCGCTCGGGGGTATGTCGACGAAGGGCGCATGTCCGGTGATCACGCACTGGTGTGGCTTTGGCGGCGGTTCGAGCAGTAGGGGCTCCACTGGGGCGGAGCAGTTACCCTGCAGCATGCACAGCATCGAGTCACAGCGCGTGTGCACAGCAGCATGTATTTCTCTTTCGAAACGAATTCTTGGGTTTGTGACGTGCACCATGATATATACGCAGTGAGTGATAATGTTAACAACTGGAAGCGCAGCGTGCAGAGAGAGAAAGAGAAATAGCTGTCGTCATGGTATGCCTGTCATGGTGGTGGCAGCTGCATGCTGGCACATGATTGATCTGCATCATGTGAACATGCAGGACAACAGGGACAGCCCAGTATAACTACATTGTAATTAGATGATTCGGGTTCTGCACAGGTCAATGCGTGGGTACAACTGGGATGGATATAGCCACCAGGATGACACTAGTGCTGCATTACTCTGTTTCAGGTCAAGGTCCAACCAGCCTTCAAATGAATACAGGAGGCAGCAACAGAAAATTTGGCCGGTGACTCTCGGCAGGTGGCTGTCTCACTCCTAGGCCTGGCCATGGCATGTGTTACAGTGTGATCTCTAGATGCAGGCCTCAGCAGCGCTGTGGGAGCAGAGCAGGGAAATCGAACAGACAAACAATATTGTTTGATTGATCGGCTATCTCGTTCAGAGCAAGCTTGAGGGCGGGCGTGCAGTCGCGTGGACTGTGGACTGGACACGTGGACTGGACAGCTGCGGAGAGCCCCCGATAGAGCTGTATTTTAGTGGAGCACTCGAACAGCTCTAGCAACAAACAATTTTTTTATACTTTCCAAACTTAAAATTGGAGTGCCAAAAGCATGTTTAAGTTTATTTAAGTTGACCCAGAACCACGCTTTAGCGATTGTTTAGATAAACTTTGCTCACAAGTCCGAATGAGTCATGTGCGCATGCACAAGCCGTGTACAATCAACGTTGGGCTGCTCTCTGCAGGTGTGAGGCTATTGGGAATCTGGGTGTCAAGCCGCAAGGCCCTGGCTTGCACAGACTGTCTACATGGTAGAATGACACCAGTTGCATGACAGTGCATGACAGATTGACACCAGCACTTTACATGATTGCACATGCCTACTAATCTCCATCCACGCTTCCATCATGGGCAACCTCATCCTCACTCGTGCTGTCATTCACCGGCTGGCTTGGGCCAGCTAGCAGGCGGGCAATCTCAATCTCTGCCTCATTCTCCTCGTCTGCTTGTTGTACGCATGACAGAAAGTCATTTGGTACATCACTGACAGCATGTTGCACAAACTGTGCAACTGCTGGATCTGCAGTCTTCAACAAATAATTTGGCACCATGTGTGCATTCACTTTCACATAGATCAACCTGCACAAAATCTCATTGTGCATGGAGCGGCGCTTCTTGGTAAGAATGTCCCCAAAATGGTTCCATAGCCGCTCTACAGCAATGGACGATGGTTTTATGGTTTTGCGCACAACACCCTGAGGGCAGCGTGTCTGATAATGCAGCTGGGCATGACTTGTATTTGCCAAAACATTGCAGGACTGTCAGTCTCCACAACCTCATCCAACTGCGCTTCATTGATTCCCAGATCGGATATCGTCTTCTTAACATGCGTTTGAATGAATGCTCGTACACCAGCCTCGAGCAGTTTTTTCTTCGCTGAAACCTCAGGCATGTTCTGATATCGATGCTTCAAGTTGACAACTGCAGAGATCACTGCCTTGATTCCATCATCTTCGTTGTCAGTCATTGTTTCTGAGAAGTCCCTGACAAGGGGTTGACAAGGGATAAGGTGGTCCCGCGGGACCTCGGTTGCTCCCGAAACATATGTAAATGTGCGCTTAAAACGAAAAAAACTTCCATTGGAAGTGTAACGTAGTTTAGCGTGGTGCGAGCTAAACATCTTTAAGGCTCAGACTTTAATCAAGCAGAATCCGCTTTAGGGCGTATTAAAGGGCTTATTTTAAGGGCATTAAAATTGACTTTATGGGCCCTAAACTGTAAAATACAGCTCTAGCCTCCGACCCGGAAATCCGTATTCCGGCAGATGTTGTTGGATTCCGCGAGGTGAGCACGTACCAGGTACGTACGTTTTTATCACCGTTAATTTGACACCGAAGCTACCGTCAGACGCGTCAGCTGACGCCAGGAGACGCCCACAAGTAGGCACGCGCCCCGCCCGACGCGTACGGCGACCGTGGCTGATCACGACCGCCAGTGACCGCCAGTGCACTGCAGTGACCGTGGGTTACCTCGAGCACCTATAGCTACCGACCTGTTTAAAGTCCTGCAGGGTCGCCGGCGCGCTGCCACCGTCTGTACAAGGGGTTGCTCATCATGATGAGCCCACAGTTAAGCGCCAGAATTAAGAGCGCCGCGATTGGCGCTTAAACGGTTAAGAGCGTATCTAAGAGCGCCGGTGGTCGCGCATAATTTCACAGTGTGCTAACGGCGTGCCTAACAGCGTCAACCGACGCTGCTAATGTCAGGCAGTGCTAACAGCGCAGCTATGAGCGCCGACATGCGCCGATAATTTCAGATGCGATTAACAGCGGCCTTAAGAGCGGGCCACGACAGCCATTGTTTGCACGTATGTGTGAGCGCACAGCACCGCGCAGTGGTGAAGGACCTGTTTCAGTGCTGCTGGAACTCCGGTCAACGCTCTGGTTAGATACTTTCTACAACTGGAACTGGCATATACGTTGTGGCGCAGTGCGTCCAGCGACCTGTAGCTGCGCGCAGGCGTTGTCGCTAAACAGGTCGCTGCATGTATACTGCCCCGCCTGTCCATCATGGCGACGCAGACGACAACATGTATATAACAGATCATGAACTGCATTTATCCCATGTTTGTGTTCCCACATGCAAAGCGAATGCTTAATGCTCGCGACTGCAACGTCGTACATTCGAAGACCAGCGCGCGTTGCAGTGTACGATAACAAAGCAAGTGCAAGTACAGTCGCAGCGCATCAATCAGATTGGTGTATGAGTGGAGTCAGACCTCCGGAGTGTAAGATTCCGAATCATCAATGGCATTCAACAGCTACAGCCTGTTTGTGCACACGATGAGGCGCTGAACTGTACAGACGGTACACAAACGTGCACAACACAGGACGTGATGCATCAGGTGTAACATAACGTCTGTTGATGCAATAACGCCTTGATGTCAGCGGTGGACGACGAAACTTGTGCATACGCATGTTCTTGCGGATCCGTGCCAATTCCATGCCTGAAGCACACTCTTTCACTCGACACATTGACACACTGTCACTTGCGCTGATAACATGTAGGCTGCTTTGGTTTCGCATTTGCACCTGGCATGAGCACGATATGTGCGCCAGCAGTGCCGCGCAAACGCGACAGCAATACCGTAGTAATTGCAACCCTTCGGCGACGTCCCGTCCGTGGAGGCCTTCATTCGTCGGACAAAAGGCTTTTGTCCGACGTCCAGACACACTCATTCGCCGAAAGAGTGCCAAAAACGTGAACGTTTGTCCGGCGTCCGGGCCGTGTGATTCGCCGGAACCCTTAACGAAAAAAATTTTCTCGTCCGCTCCGCGGACACCATTCGTCGAAGGTTTGCCATTATCTCAATAGAGATAGTACGGGTAGGCTGCTGTGACAACTCGCGCTCATGCGTGCAACGACAGCTGTCCTTGTCGACAGGCATAGGTGAATTCGCCGAAGCCACATTAAAACAATTTTGGTGTCCTGTCCGAAGACGTCTTCTTTCGCCGAGTCCAAAGCGCAAACAATAGATTGTCCATGTCACAACTCTTTCATTCGCCGGACCAAAAATAAATTTTCTTGTCCGCTCCGCGGACACCTTTCGCCGAAGGGTTGCAA
Source organism: Ulva compressa (assembly GCA_024500015.1). Lineage (NCBI taxonomy): Eukaryota > Viridiplantae > Chlorophyta > Ulvophyceae > Ulvales > Ulvaceae > Ulva > Ulva compressa. The sequence continues at coordinate 9,718 of JALKAD010000415.1, read as the reverse complement.
TTACTACGGTATGGCGTCCTTGCAATGGGAGCATGCAAACGGCCTTGCGCAAGACCACAACGGTATGCACGGCAGTATATGTGCGCACGCTGCAGAGTGAATCAGTGTATCGCAGTTTTTATGCCTGGCTGTTGGTGGGCATGCTTATGTTCTGAGTTACTCTCCTGCTTGTTGACCAACGCCTCGATGTCGACGTTCGAACGTGAAGGTGGCCACTGTCGCCCTCGTGAATAATTGCTGAACTTCAGAACACGTGGACTTAAATGTTAGCTGCTAGTACGTATCATTGCTTTGACTTTGAGAATGCCTGCTGCTCCCAATGCTTGACAGTACATGGCCATCGACGCGACGACCCCGTGCAGCTGAGCACGTCTTAGCGCAGGGAACATGTCCACTGGTACGGCCACCACGCCACACTTAAGAACTCAATGTAGTGGTTGTATGCTGTTGTCATGTCTGTAACGTACTCGTGTTGCTGCTTGGCTTCCGGCTCAACTCCTCGAGCGTGTGACCAGCTGCAGGAACTTTCGTCGTGCCTAGCCCAAAAACTTTCATGACCAAGACTAAGTGATACTTTGTGAGTGATATTTATCAGTCTCGAGTCGTTCATTGCGGTACTGCTGCGGTCGTGCGCTATCATCTGTTCTGTGAGTCAGACTGTGACGCTGTTCCATCTGTTTGCGCAACCTTGCTCGGCCGTAAACAAGTCCATGCACAGCTTTGCTTACACACGATGTTTAATGTTTTTCGCGTGCAGGTGAGAAGACTCATTTACTCGATGTTTGACCAAGTGACTGCAAGCTGTCGCGCATGCAGCCCTCTTGCGCAAGCTTCACGCAATCACCACTAGCATTACATCAACAGACACCACTACAAATAACCATCACTCACATGCTGACACTCTCCGTGCAAGAGCTGAAGTGAATCGGGGCGACGGCAGCGTTTCGCTGGACCGAGGCTGTACCGGTACAGCCTCGTCCCAGCCATCCTCTGCCTCTGCCCCGATCAGCTTCAGCTCCTGCGCACAACTAAACCAACATTCCAATACATCTAGCAACGAACGACAGTTCATCCATACGTGCACAGCCATCATTCGGCAGCAGCGGTGCACCCACCTGCGCCTTGAGCAGCTGGCCCATAACTGGCCCATAACTATGAGCCAATGGCTCTTATATAGCTCCTAAAGAGCTCTTAAGCCCGCTGTTAATCTCGTGAGATCGCTCCTAATTGGCGCCTACGACCGCGCTTAAAACGCGCCTAAGCGCGCTCATCGGCTAACAGCCGATTGGCGCATACTTATGCCCTAATTCCACCCTAGGATTGCACAGCCCCGTTAAGCGCGTCTTTAAGAGCGTGGCGCTCCTAACTATGAGCCAATTAAGAGCCAACCTCTGTACAGACGACACAGGTTCGTGGCCCCTGGCCACAGGCCACCCACGGCTGGCGCTGCAGTCACTGCAACCGAATGCCGCGGTCTGAGCGGCGGCCAGGGATGAGCCAAGGCGAGAGGTTGAGGAGAGCGGGGAGGGTGAGGGGCAGGGGATGGGCAGGCTGCAACTTGTGGCGGGGGATGAGGGGGATATCTATATACTATATATAGTAGGCCATGGATGGTGGCCTATGCGAGCTCTATCTAGATGGCATGTAAGCGCCAGCAGACAGTCAGTGGGGACAGCCAGGCCCGGCAGAACTCGTTGGTGCACGTGCACGGTTTTGGCACTGGCAGTACTGTGGTTGATGGATGCACGTGCACTGTGGTTGATGGATATTTTGCATGCTGCTGCTTGCTGGGATTCAGTTGCTTGCTAGCCTAAGGTAAGATAAGGTAACCTAGGCTTGCCTTGCTTGCCTTCATTCCCTCAGTTGTTGTCTCCTGCGTTGCTCTCCATGCAACACAGGCATGGCACAGCATTGGCGCATGCAGGCATTATGCATGAGTCATGGCTTGCCACCTCAGCCACTTGTGGAGCATACCTCTGTAACGTATCTCTCCTCAGCCACGGGTAACAAGGCCCCAGCCAATGGCAGAGCTAGAGCAACAACAGCCACACCCGCCCCCAGCCAGAGCATGCATATGCCCATCAGCTCACACGGTCAGTGCAGTGCAAACATGCGTGCGTGGTGAAGATAATCGCTTGCGATGGCACATTTGAGTCATGGGCCTCAAACATCGAACATGCATTCCATGCAGTTCCAATGCACAACAGGGCAATCTGGCCGCTACCGCACTGACGCTCCTGCGTTGATGTCCGCCGCGGCGCGAGACATATGCAGTGCCATATTATGCACCCTTAAGCTTGGGAAAAGCACATGAGTAACATCTGCATCAAAGCTCGTTGCTCGCAATCGCGCTGGTACATAACGGTGTCCTGGTGGGCTGCAGTTGACGGAAAGTATCAAGAAGAGTCGCTGGAGGTACTTTCAGGCCGGAACTTCGCAGGGCGTGCGCACCGCGTTCAATACTGCACAGTCGGACGCATGATGAGTTGTGGACAGCACGGCCGTGCACGGGCTAGCACCGAGGTTCCGCGGAGTTCCGCGACCATCGATGCGACGCGCGCGCTGCTCCTGTGCGAGCTCTGACGTTGAAGTCGACGAACAAGCTCAGCCCGACCTCGAAGGTGTGCACGTGTAGCCACGTGGCCACTGGTGCCCACCTGCGACCCTCATTCGCTGGGCAGCTGCAGTGCCGCCGGCGTGCACGGCGAAGTCTCATGAACGTGCCGGCACAACTCGAGTGTCGTTGGACGGTACCGCCTGTCACAGCCAGCATTACATTTAAGCGCCTTGCGTGACTCGAACAGGCACACCATTCCGCCTCTCATCCGGCCGCCCCGTCAACATTAACGTTCGAACGTTCGAGTGAACGCACGACTCCGAGTCTAGGACACACTCCCCCCCCCCCCCCCCCCCCCCCCGCCCGCCCCCACTGCAGCCACATCTTGTCAGTGTGGACATTCTGCCAATTAGCTATAGTGCACGCCGCAGAGTCTAACAGGCTGTGTTACCTCCACTACAGATTTGCACCTGAAGGCTGTAGAGGTCTGCTATTGCCAATCCACGATCGCCCTGGTGCGTCCTCATGCCCAGCTGAGTCACTACTAGTGATGGTCAGCAATGCATGGTGTAGCAGCCTGGACCCAGGTCTCATGATCACTGCAGTGCACTGGTCGCGGATGCCAGTGGACGCGGGTCCGGATGTCGTACCACTACTAGTACCTATATCGGTACCGTGTTGCGCGGGGCATGCTGGACTGCTTGCCACCATGAGCTGCTGCCTCGAGGTCCTCACTACGTGCAGACCTGACGCTATGGTGGCAACATGCACATCATGGCGCAGGATGGCACGCCGTGCCCGCGTGCATCTTGGGCTCCTGCGTAATTGTAAGTATAAAGTGCTTGAGAAACGCTCCAGAATCATGAAGTTGGTACAGCCTTTTCGCGGCTCCTCGTCGAGTTCATGACTGGCATGCGGTGTTGTTGCTATTTGGTCTAAGTGCACCTTTTCCGGACTTGGGGTAGTCAACCGTGTGCGTGCGCGTCTTTGATGAAGCAATAATGGCCATTTTTGGGCTACAACCGAAACGGAAGCCCACACAAATAACGCAAGAAGCGAGCGGAACATCGCGCAGCCTATGTGCACGCGTATGCACTTTGATAATATTGGGCTGAGTGCCCACGTCGATGCACATGTCACCGTGTGGTGTACGTTTGCAGGGAGTTTCGATAGCACTAGGTACAATGCCTTCCATCTCGAAGATGCTTACAGCAGGGGCTGCGGCCGCCAGCATCGCCACAGGTGCGTCACCAGCATGCATGGTCTCTGGCAGCCTACCCTGTGTTGGTAAGTCACACGGTGTGCTGGTAAATGTGTCAGTGCACCTTGCGCGTGCCATGGCCACATGCAGTAGATTGTGCGCTGGCTACAGTGAATCACGCTTCGACGTCGACAGACCACCAGAGACTGTCCAAACGGCTAAATCACATCATGTAGAAGTTAGTTCCTGCCATTTGAATTGAATGGGAGCTAGAGCTGTGTATGTGCACATCACGAGAAGCTAGCGCTACTCAACCTGTTTCCCGCCCACTACCATGGCGATTGCCCTATTGCCCACTGGCAGGCCTGCCCGCGGCCGGCTGTGGGCCTCATGAGCGCCGGCCGCGGGCATCATGATGGCCAACGTGCGGTGCCCCTGGGGCTCTTCACAAAGGCCTGGCTAGCTAGTAGCACATGATGGCATGCGCAACATAAATACACATGTCGGCCTGTTCATGTGCACATGCTTAGGTTGGTTTTTGCAGGGGTCTCGGCGCAGGATCGATCAGGCTGCCGGGTCACAGGCTCTGCCATCAGCAACATCGTCGTTGAGAACGCGGTCGCAGAAGCATGTGTGTCTCATCCACTGTTGCCCTGAGCAGTGCATCTGTACTTTCACACGTCAATCACTGAGGGGCCCCTGTTTTAGTGAAAACCACCAACTCGCTGAGCAGTGGCATCATGATAGCGGTGATCTTGGACTCTCTGCGCACCGTTCGTATGCACACTCAATCCCTTGGGTTGCTGCAGTACAACTCCTCGTGCGATGTTAGTGTTGAGGATTGGCTTACAGCATGGCTGCAGGCCCTGTCCCAGCAGTGGTGCCCACGTGGTACCTGACTGCAGGCTCTAGGACTATCACTCTAAGAAGATGTGTACTAAATGCATGCGCATGCAGGGGTGGACATCGCGGCTTTTGCATGCGCTGATGAGGCGACTGCTGAGCCGACCGGAGAGGAGCCGACCGGTACCATCACAACCATCGACGCCCAGATCCACGCTGTTGCACGCGCTGCGGCCGCAACACTCGCAGAGGTGAACGTGCTGTGCGCTGTGCAAGGCAATGCCCGTGTCAGCACGCAGGGCTCTGCTATGGTCACATCGCGGGCTGTGGCATACGGCGAGGCGATCAGCAACATCGTGGCGAGCAGCGAAGTTTGTAACCGCTGCACCGCGGCCGGTGACGCGATGGTCCGCACCAGCCGGCAGCTTGTGGCTGAGGCGGCTTCCAACGTGTGGATTGATGTGCGCCTTCCAACCGTCCAACCCTTGAAAGCTGGAGTTCATTGTTCAATGCGTGTATAAGTACAGAGTAATGCATGTGAGTCTGCCCTTCTGTGTGTGACACGAGTTTCACTCGGTGTCTGCCAATGTGGCCGGTAGTTCACAGGCTGGTTTGACCTGCCTTGCGTGCGTGACAACAGCGGACTGATGCGTGCGGGTGCTGCAGCTCGCGCTTGTCGGAACCGGCAACAGCGATGAAGTCATCATCCAGGAGCTGGACGTCATCAGCGAGAGCATCAGCGAGACGGTGGAGGACGTCCTCGCGAGCGTCACCGGCACCATCCGGGCGGGCGTGGAAGACGGGTGCAGCGTCACAGCCATCAACAGAGTCCAGGTGCGGCTACGCGCAACTGTACATGCCCATAAACTATGTACATAGCGTACGTAGGGTACTGCCGGCCTGCAGCCTGCGCTCGCGGTGCTTCAAGAATGTCCAATTCTGTCTGCATAAAATCCAGATTGAATGTACATGCTGCCTAGCACAATTTGATACATGTAAAAGGCTGGAGTTGTCTTGTGTGTGCTTGCCATCATTTGCCGTGCGATCGACCATGATGTCGCATGCCGTATGTGCTGACTGAAGCTGTGAAAGACTTCAAGTTGCAATCACATGTCCAGAGTTTGTGTCGTCCGCAAAGGAGCTCCAGTTCGGGAATTGCTGCAAGTCATACTGCACAGCAGCAAGCATAGCTCTAGAACGGGACAGCACAGAAGTAAGCAGAGAATAGGACAGTAAATCAGTAAGTACATATCTAGAATGGGGCAGGACAGATGCTGCGGGTGCAGTGGTAGGTTAGTAACATTTGGCGGAAGTGCTGCAGATTGGAGACTTCATCGCACAGTGCGATTTAGACACCACTGGCGATCCGGACATCATCGAGAATAGTGTGGTTGCGGAAGTAGGTGTGACCTCCTCCCTTCGCGCTTCCTTTCAGCCTGCTTCAACCGTTGGCCACACTGCCGGCCACACTGCCAGCGTGCGTACTAGTACATGCATGCATGAACACCCATCTGCAGGCAGCATCAAGATGCATCATATCATAGATCTCGACACACCTGCGACACCCCTGCTACAGCTATTACCAGGCGCATGTACTCTTGGATCACGTCACGGTACACCTTTGGTACAAATCTACTATAGAAGCGGCTTTAGCAATCGGTGCAACTGCGCATGCAAGATGTCCTGTGTAGTGATCGCAATCCTGAGTATACGTGCTGCGCCTGCTGTACCAGTATGCCCTCACCTCACAGTCACTGTGCCGCGTTTGCAGCAATGGAGGCCCGGTCGTTCATCTGTGGAGAGGCATCAATGCGCACCAACATCACAACGATTGCACAGGCGACTGCACGAGCTCTCGCATCAGCGGTCGCTCACGCTGAAACGTTCTGCGAGGCAAACGGCGACGAAGACACCATGGCCTGCGCCTTTTCTCAGTCGTCTGTCGATGCCGTTGCACGCGCACAGGTGTGCATCTTGAGCATTTGAGCTGTGGAAATGACCACGTGTGTCTTGAGTCGTGCGTTCAGTTACATGACCTGTTATGGTTGCCCGTTTACATATCACGACTGGTGATTCAACGGGTGCTCAAGTGCAAGCAAGAGACACATGGGAGTACACGCCACCGTGATGATGTATATGTGCAGGCCACTGCCTTTGCCGAGGCGTTTGCAGACGCAGACACGTGCGGCTGTGCCGTCGAGCAGTACATTGCGGCCGACGCCTTTCAGGAGATCTTTGCGGAAGCTGCAGCCAGCGCCTATGCAGAGGCCTGTGTCAGTGCGTACCTCTCCTCTTGTCCTCTCCTACCAAGCCTACTGCCTTGTGTCGCCGTGCACTGTCCTCTCATACAACTGTAGTCCGGACCAGGCCAGCAACTGTGGTCACAACTCTTCAACGTCAGATCGTCGCTAACATAAATGTTGGGCCCCTGTATGTGTTTTTCTGTGTTGTTGCTTTACCATGTCGCTTTCGGGACTCATTCGTGATTTCAAGTCGGGAGTCGTGACTCGGAGGCAACCTCTGTGAGGCGACAGACCGCCCATCAGTGCGCGATGTTGTCTGCATGGACGTGGTCCTGGTCCACACACTATATATATAGCCATTGTAAGCTCGCACCTTGACTCATCGGATACGATACCGTGTGCACCGGGTCCACCCCATCCATGGCCACACGGGCATGCGCACTGCCGCTCCATAGCTACAGCTGCCTGCTACCTCACCACCGAGCCCATATGGATGCATCTGTTTGATGCACTTGTGCGCCCAGCGAGAGCTATGCCCGCAGTAGCCGGCGATCCACTTCGAAGTCAAGTTGCTAATATTGTGCTAGCTTCACTTTCTTGCCGCTTGCTGCAGCCGGGCGGGGCTCTGACTTTGATCGCGACTTTGAGCGCAACGTCATGGAGAACATGGTGACCGCAACAGCCCAAGTCATCGTCTCCGCCGTCTCGGAGGCCGTTGAAAACGGCGAACAGTGCGCCATCGAGCTGCTGCCCTGCGCTTCCGTCGATCAGTGCGCCCGCGCGAACCGCCCCTGCCGCGGCCCCGGCATCGACGGCGTGATTCCATGCTGCGACGTCAACTACCACTGCGTGCGCCGGACGGACACCGAGTCGCGCTGCCGGCTGCGTGACCGGCCTGTGCCTTCCTTCTACGACGGTCGCCCCGACAGCGTCCGCGTCTGCCCCGACGTGATCATTGAGGACCTCGAGGCCATCTAAATCATGTCCCAGGGTTCAAGTTTACGCTGATTTAACCCTCAATCCTTGAAGGCTTCTTGTATAGAGGCACGTGTGACGCTCGCGATACTCGTGCGTCCTGTCAGAGGAATGACGAAGTGTTTGCATGAGCCCACTGCACGTCGGGCCCGGGGTTTGGTCCTCGAGGTAGCTGTGCAGAGATTTCATGCAGTATAGATCAAGACAGTGACGGATTAGTTCATTGCTGCGTCAAGTCCACAGTATAGTTCCTAGCGATGCGGTGCCCATGGCCATTGCATTCAAGTTGTGGTTGATGCCCGGCCCTAGGCCTGCTGCGGCTTTCATGGGTCTGCATGCATGCTCAGTGAATGCGCCTCCGTGTGGCGCCACTGGGCTGCTAGTGCTTTCCAGAACTCCCAGATCTAGAATTGAATTGTGGGTTTCGATATTCACACATGCACCAGCACTGAATTTGGATGCTCCGGCAGGACTTGTGCTTGTGGCTTGACGTGCCCTGCTGGGAAGAGTTGACGTTCAAGCCCGTTCCCGCACTGACAAACATGCATGTGGCACGATCGGGCAGGTTGCAGTAGATGTTTCTGGCAGCTAGTTCATGGCTGCTCACTGCAGTGCTCAGTGAAGGCATAGATTTTGAGTTCACAGTTTGTCAGGAACCTGATAATACGATACGCACATGTCCCAGCCAGTTGATTTTACCACAAGCTTGTAAATGTTGACTGACAGTGCCCGTGACGACCCAACAGTGTAATCTAGCCTGTCAAGTAAATCCGTAATAAGGAGTTCTACTTTGATGCCGGCGCGCCGTGGCAGCCTGGGCCTGAAGTACACCACGGAATGCTGCCGACTTGCCTCATTGCGTCAGTACCAGTCCTGTCTTTCACCCATGCACACGCTCCCATTCGAGGATCCGAAGGAATCGGACGTAGCCACTGACTGCCACCGGCATTTCATCGCTCCCACCGTAAGGAGACCGGCCCCCCCTCCCCCCAAGCCCGCATTTCGGACTTGCGGACACGGTGCTGCAGGCGCTGGCTGATGTCTTAGCTTGAGACTGCTGCTGCTGATCAGAGCTCTGTAGCGTCACTACACCGTGTGGCAGATCTAGGGCTTAGGCAACGGCCAGTGTGCACATGTGCAAGCTAGTCGTTGGTGTGGCGGCAGGTGCAGTGCAGCAATGCATGCATGAGACTGCGGGAGTAGGTCGTTGTTGGAAGTTGATGCATAGATTTGCATGGTGATCAGCGAGTTCGCTATCACCTATAGGACTGACTGCGCATGCCAGTTCACCAGTCGTTGTGTTTGATTGGCTGAATGGCAGCTGTGTCTACGCCAGCTGTGCCTACGCCAGCTGTGTCTACGTGCCTAGGCTGTGATTCTGCATGTTGCTGCGGGCAGACGTCTAGACTCACAGTGCACATTCTGCCACACGCATGCATTGACATCGAGATATCAGCGCAGGCAAAATGTATTGCGGACTGTATGTAGTGACTGTAAGCTTAAGACAGTCACTGGCAGGGCTGGCAGGAGGGGTCTTCCAGTAATCGTGGTTGTGGTCATACGACGGCGGTGTTGAGTAAACACCGGTGCCGAGAGGCACGTGGAGCCCAGAGGATCCACCCCTTGAGGAGCTCCACTACTGCCTAGAACCGCTGACAGAGAGAGGCCATGGGCCCGATCCGATGGGGGGTCACAGGAAGAATGCTCCAGCTCCAGCCGCCCACATGCGGAGAAACCTCGCGGAGACTTGGAATCCTCTGGATCATCTACACCTGCACAACAGAATGGGCCCGGGCGGGCGGGATCTTAGCTGAAAGCTGCAAAGCACTAGGAACGCACACCCACTCTGCGTGGCGAGCTGCTGCTTGCACCAGCCTAAAAACATCCAATCTCTGCACA